>OMNN01101305.1:3496-18115 GCA_900302755.1 Chromis chromis
CACTCTTTCCCTACACGACGCTCTTCCGATCTCCCGGGGAGCAGTCAGGGGTTAAGGGCCTTGCTCAAGGGTCCACAGTGGTGGGACAAGCGGTCGCTCTCACTTTCCCACCTCAACCTCTTGCTAGTCTGTGGACTCGAACCGGCGACCCACCGGTTATAAGTTCGCTTCATAAACCACTAGGTAAGTAGCCACCACTGACCCTTACTACAAATATTTTGCTTGAAATTATGAATAAACCTATAATCAGAATAGGTAATTTGGATTGCTCAGCTAATCAGTTAAAGGTTTCAGTACTACACTGAACTAAAAAGCAACACCTACTGAATCACTGAAACAATTGATGATAGTTATCTTGGATTTTTTTAAATTAAAGGTGAAGCATGTGATTCTAATCCAGCGCACCTTGTACCCAATTCAGCAAATACCTCCTCTCAGTTACTTAGCTGTCTATGTGTGTGCTAAAAACTGGCTCTGTAAATGAAAAAAGTGTCCGGGTCTGATCTAGACAACACTCTTCCAGTGTGTCCTGTGCATATTTGCTCTAATGCACAGGACAGGGAGAAAGTTGGCAGTGGGAGCAAAATGAACAGTAAACCTGACACATACTAACAATTTAAATATGCTAACAAGCTAAATAGCAGCAATCTTTCACCAAGAGTTGCATCTCTAACCTGCAACTAATCCCCTTAGTCTATGACATGCCAGAAAAATGTCAAACACAAAGTGCAAACCTCAAAGATATTCATTTCGCACAACAAAGAAAAGCAGATGAAACAAAGCTCCTTGATGTTTTCACTTGATAAATTATATTATTTTTTCATTTAGATCTATCATTTCATCACTTAATCAACTAACAGTGTCGGGACTATAAGAAAAATGCATGGACACATGTTACTAAATGACAGGTCCTGCATATTGGAGATCTTTAATCACTGGCAGCAAGAGAAGTGAAACAGGTGCAGGATACAAATATCTGAGATGTGGCTCAGATCTGCTGGGATTTGAGGGAGCGCGAGCAGGTCACAAAATCACAGATTCCAGTTCAGATATGGATGTTTAAGTGTTGACAGCATCACCGGCTGACTAAAATGAATAATTTCATTATGATTAATGTTTAATTATACTGTTTGGCATTTTAATCCCATACAGTCATCATCAGCAGAGAATTAATCATCATAGGAACACAGTTTTGCTATTTCAGTTATTATATCGTCACCGATGCGGCATAAAGGTAATTTAGAGGCGAATGGTCGTATTTAGACAGTTGCTAAGGTGAAGATAAAGTTTCATTATCAGGTCACTAGAGAGAAGTCACACTCTGTGATTTGAGAGAATTATGGTATGAGGGGTGGTTTGTGGCTTTTCAGGTGTAAATCATGTGCGGTCGACCCCCCATGGTCAGCGTGGAGTCATTCATCAGGTCAGTCGTGGCGACGTGCCGAGCTTCAGCCCCAGAGATTAACACTCCTCCTTCAGAGGGAGCAGAGCGTTCTGACACATACACTCTGAGATAAAACATCTGGCCTGTCTCGACTAAATATGTCTCCCATGTGCGTATGTTTGCAGTGGCTGTCTGTCTGTCTAGAGTGAATATGTGTGTGTGTGAAGTCCAGGCATGATGTGTGTATCCGTGCTGTCCTCCCACTCTTCGTTGCTGATATCTGGCAGTGTGAGTTGTGCTCTAAAGCAAAACCTGGAGGTCTTGGCTGAATGACCTGATCCCTCCAGGCATCTGATGCTGCAGTAAAAAAATGGATTGATGCGTCCCACCGTCTCACTCGGAGCCAAAAAATGTCTGACATATATCAAACTGCAGGACTTAAAGATATGAAGAGAGTGTGTGTGAGGAAAACAAGCGCTTCTTCATCTCCTCTTGTCGCAGAAGTCGGCTGCTTTTTTTAAAGGCTTCAAAATGCAGCGGTCAACCAAACCCATCAACGGCACCTCTTATGAGCTCTTAATCCTCGTTCTCACCCGCTATCCTCTGCTATTCATCGCGTTTAATTGATTCATAAAAGTCCACATTGAAAGATTTAGTTCCATCATGTACGTGGAGGCTGATTGTGCTGACTCAGTGGGCTGTTCCTGTTTAATCTGCAGTGTGCTAAACTACTTAGAAATCCTGTAAAAAACACACAAGTGACAATTTAGAGCAAAGCAACCTTTAAAACTCATTATACACCCATCTGTATAAAACTACACACCAGACCACTGTTTAAAAAGTATTTCAGGTTTTATGGAAGCTTCACATGACTTCACTCAGCAGGGAGATGATAAGACTCCACACGCGGAAAATGAAAGTCATTTGTTTTAGCACTTAAGCCCTCCTCCCTATTTCTGGGCAGTTATAAGGGTGAAAACTCACAGAGTGTAAAGAGTTATCATAACTCATATGTGAAGTGCAGCCGGCGGGCCTTGGGCCTGGTTTCATAGTGGCAAAGTTTAATGGTAATCCCTCTTTCTGTGCAGTGGCTGAGTCATGACGTCTGAACCTTTGCGTCTCTCAGAGCTTTATGCAGCCACAAGACTTTAACACCCAGCGGCCGATTTGCACAGTCAGGGTAAAATAGTAGCTGGTGAGATAGGGACTGTATATAGTGTTTTTTAGGCAGACCTTTAATGGGTCCAAAGCTGAAATTTCTATCATAAGTTTCAAAACTCGAAAAGAGAAACTGGTCGCAAAATAAAATTCCTTGGACTCACCTCAAGCCAACAAGCAAGAGACCGTGGTGTGGTCTTGATGTGAAATTTAAGGCTGATGTGGGGTTTGCCTCCAGATCTGACTTTCATCACCTCAAAAATATTACCGAAGTGCGACTATTTCTCTCTCTAAGTGACACGGAGAAACTGATGCGCACTTTTATATCAATCAGACTCAACCTCTATAATTCTCTGCTTTGTGGTCAACCCAAAGATGTTATTAATCATCTCCAGCTGATTCAGAACTCTTCAGCCTCAGAGCTTACCAAGACCAGAAGGACAGAACAAGTGACACTGCTGCCTGTCAGTGTCTGTAGTGGTTTTAAAATGAACCTAAATAAATAAACCTGTCTTTAAAAACACTTTTTGCACATGCTTATACAGTATGTGCAGTGAAATGCAAATATGAATGGATATCTGTGTATGAATCAGTGCGGCCCCTCAGATCCACAGGCACAAGTCTGTATGTTGTTCTACAGGGCAGAATTAAAATATTTAACTTATGCTCCAAGCTATTGAAAAGTCTGAGCTGAAAGTGTTGAAATCTTTACATGTTATTCTACTGTATTATAATGTTTTGTCTTTATAATCTATTTTGTCTTTTTTATTTTACTCCATTATACACTTTTTCTGTCTCATTGTGGGAGGACCAGTCACCTTTGAACTACATTAACCTGCATAAAACACGCTATGCTATAAATAAAGTTTGATTGATTGAACGAGCTCTCCTAAATAAACCAGAAAATATGTTGTAGTCATTACCTTCCAGCACAGACAACTTAAAATCTTTTCTGATCTGCCTCCATCTTTGTGGCTCCAAAAGAGAAACAAATGTCAGCTGGAAAAATTATTAAAATGATCAATCGTACAAAGACTGACAGTCTACGGTTAGACAAAGATTGTGGTTATAGTTAAAAGTTGACTCTCAGTAGGAGCAAATGTCGCATGCTTAGTTGGCCCGTCCATCCACCCCACCCCTTCAAAGTTTCACTTTTATGATAACAGCATGATGTGATTTCTGCCTTCGTTCCTGATGTAAAATACTCATAATTCAAACAGCCACTGGAGAACACACAAGTAAACATACATATAAATATTTTAGGCATTTGAACAAACAGTGCAGTCATTTTTCTAGTTAAACTGTCCCACAGGGTCAGCTTAGCTTAACTGCAAACATGAATTTGAAACTTTCGCAATTTTGCAGTTTGATGTGAATCACAAACACCATACATATGTGACCTAATATCCAAATATAGTGTGTTAATGCAGGCCTCCTCTGCATGCCATCCTCCTGATTTCAGTGATCCAGTTGTTTCTGCACCTAGCTCATGTTTTTCCATCCAAATCTGTGATATGACCCTGTAAAAACAGCAGCTGTGCTTACAGAGAGTAGTATCTGAATGTCACGGCTCAAAATGGTGAGTGTGTCCAGCATAAATGCAGAACATTTATTAGCAGTTGCACAGCTGTCCATTCGAATAATAAAACATTTGCCAAAAGAGATGACTTAAAAGTATAAAGTCTGGGCTTCACACTTTCCTCAACAGGTTCGACAGTCACAATGCCTCTGGGGACTGTCGCCTTAGAATATGGAAGAAAAAAGTATTGAGCCCCTGACATGAACCTGGTCCTCTAAAATAGCTGAATATCCCATATCCAATAAGCATGTCCCTTTTTCCACATCCTCTGCACAGTCAACCCTGCCACATTATTCCCTTTCAACATCGACACTTTTCATCAGCAATTCTAAGCCAACTTTCATTCGAGCAGCATTCGTCAAGCTGCTAATGATAGCCATCCACGCTCCACCCGCCTGCTGCACAGATTGATCCTTCGGGCACTTCCACAGAGGAGGGTGGCTGCTCACTGCTGACAGAAGACTGCCTCAGTCTTCACTGAGAAAACCTCCTGAAAAGCTCCAGCAAAGTCAGCTGCACTTTTGGAACAAAACAAAGTGAACTGGCAGTAGCTCAGGTTTTGGTTTCTGCACTGTCAGGTGCAGCCAGGGGAAAGGAATTCCAGCTTGGCGAAAAGAGCCGCTCTGATGGATGAATGATCCCGAGCAGTGTTTGTAATTCATCTCCCAGCGTGCCCTCTCCTGTCCCTAAGCGGACCAGGGAGTGTGTGAGGCCTCCATCACAATTACACATCCACAGTGGAAGCATTAGCGCCGTGTATCTCTGGCAGGTCTCCACGCTGGCCACAGATCTCAGTCTAATGGTGCAGATGAAGAGAAAACAGGTGGAACAAAGCACAGTTAGACCTAAAGAGAAGAGAGGCTAATACAAAGTGCACTCAATTCTGCCTGGATATCTCGTCTTCCTAAATGTTGAAGCACTTGTATAGCACTCTCCTTGGCTTTAATCACTCTTTTGATTTACTGATACTCCGCTGCTAAAAGAGACACATTGTACTCCCGTAGCATTATCAGCTCACGACATAAAGCTCTGAAGTGACTCAGAAATTTAAGACAGACACCAAATGAGTGTGTCCAAGAAATTTCCTATCATAGTCCTGATACAGTGCTGCCACTTAAGGAACAATACTTGCCATTATTCTGCAGGAAAGCACAAACCCTGCACCCCTCAATTCAGTGCCCTTTCACCCCTTTGGCGTCCCTTCGGCTACCCACCCACACCCGGAGGGTAGCGGTGCGTGGACTGACAAAACGTACAAAGACAAGGGAGCCGCAAATCTAATTGTGCTATTTTTTTTTTAGTTCAGTTACATTATGAAAAGATAAATGACCTCAAAGGAACATTGTGGTTATGGCTCCTACAGAGAGAGTTTGAATGATGCTCATCATGGTTATTACTTCAGTCTGTTCTTTGTCCTTTTAGCAGTAACATGAACAGGCCTCTCCAGTTAAGAAAAACCCTCCATTTCCTCTTCTCTCCATGTCCCTTATAATATTTTTCCCCTTCATCTGGCTTAAAACAACAGTGCCATCCCATTTCTGTGCAAGTGTCAACAAGAGAGGAAGGAAAACACATCCTCTTTTCCGTTCTCATTCGTGTTGCCTTTTCTACCTGGCAGCACTCGGGGAAACGTGTCCCACTGGAGCTATGCCACCCTTTCACTAGCGCAGCCATTCTCATTTTACACACTCATCTCTTTCTCCATCTAGGAGCGAGGGAATAGATTAACCCCCCTCCCTCCCCACCCTCGAGTGAGGCCAGAGGGAAGAGAGGAGGACGAGGAGGAGGAGGGACAAGGGCTGAGCTCAGACTTTTAGGACAAACTGTAATTCTCCACTTTGTCTCGGGGTTGAGGACCCATCTGGCTGCAGATTTAGTAACTCTGCTTCAATAGGGCTCTGTTTACTCGAGTAGCTAGGTTTACACAGGCAAAGTGAAGGGTTCATATAAAACGCATTAACTGAGAATAATCCTTTCGGTCTTTTGTAAATAGGATGTAATGATGGGGGATGTCCAAAGAGGGTAACCATTCTGAAGAGGCTCAGAAAGGCCAATTTGCGTACAGGCAGCGGTTCAGTACCAGATCCTCTCAACTGCACAACTGTGGTTTCTGACAATATCAGTATCACACACAGTTTCACATAGATGCCGAATTAAGTATGCAGGCAATATACACAAATGAGAAAAACTTCAATTAAGTAACCACTGTGAGCATCTGAAGAATGTCCACAGTGAAACTAAACCTATACTGTTCTTTATTTCCATTAGTTCCATAACAGGCAAAATGAGAAGCATATGTCATTTGCTGGATGTTTTTATCCAAACTATGTTATAGTCTTGGGCATATTTCAGTCTTAGTTGTCCCAATGAGACTTGAATCTCCATCCAAATTAAATAGGGGGTTACGGAGCAGCAAGACAGCCTATTTACATAGCCTTTGTAGCAACGCTGTGGCTCAGGTCCTGTTCACACTCGACATTAACATGTGTCTCGGGTGATCCAATCACAGCCTGACAGCTCTGAGTACAGGTGTAAATGCACCCAAGAGGACGCACTGGAATCCGGTTTCTCAACCCAGTCTCCACACAATTACATTTCTCTACAACTAAACTGTATTCTCAGTTACATTTTTTGGGGAAAGCGTTTTAGTCAAATTCTGTTTGATTGTTCCTGAAACAAATGCATTTCTACTCAACACATCTGTTCCATGTAGCCTATTTTATTGCTCCATTGTTGCTCATGTTAAACCAACCAGTCATATATTAGATGTGGACTTGTCATCTTGGTTTCAAATATGTTTTTAAATGGTTGTATTTTAACCAAACCATATTTTTCCTTTTCCTAACCAAGTAATTTTGTTGCCTAAACTTAAACCGAGCTTCTAACACGTAGTTATTGTCATGAAACCGTCGACCAAAGCATATTTTTATTAAAACCTAACCGCATACTTTTGGTGCCTAAATCTAACCACTGAACATAAAACTTCAGTCTAAGACAAATGGTCCCTCTTGGGACGTGAAACCAGTCTTCTTGGTTAGAGTCTCTGATGCCCCCTTCGTCCTTACATATGTGTCTCTTTCTAAGCGGCAGCCTGTCCTTCAGCATCACAGGTGAGAAAATACTTTATTTCCCTCAAAGAGTAATCAAGAACGCCGTCTGATTGTATGTAAGTGATTTTGTGGAGACAACGTTGAATCGCTCAGACCACATTCAGAGAGGATCTGAGCTGCTTATGGTATAGTTTATCAGTTATCTATGTCGTGGTAATCCTTGGAGCTTCAGTAAAAAGCGACTGGACTTGTCTTTGAGGTTCTTCTCTTTGAGTTTCAACTTAAGAAGCCTCTTGGATTAGAAGTGAGACATCTTCAAGAACCTAAAAGAGAAGTCCAGTTCCTTTTTGCTGGAGCTTCTATAATTACCTGGTACAATGCCTTTTAACAAGGTCCTTGTTTTTTCCAATCAACAAACGAAAATGATTGATTTACTACCACAATGAAAGAAAGATAATCCTTACAAGTGATTTTTTTGTTTGAGATTTGTTGAAAATATTAATTAGGATTGTTGATAGTGAAGACAACATGAAGATGCCGAAAGTAGTCTTCTTCTTTTTCGTAACACAGAGCAGCTATAGCAAAGTCATTTCTGTAAATCTTCTTCTTGCTATGATAATTAAGCACAATATAACATATTTATGTACCACCATGTAATATTGCAAAGTGAAAGCCATTGTAACTTGAATCATCTGTCACTTCCTAAATCCACATTAACCCAGACAGTGTTACAACTGTTCTGCACTTAGTTATTTCCTATAATTTGATGATTGTCCTGTTTGGCCTTCAACCATAGCGTCTCCACATAACAGTCCAGACAGGCGGGGTCTCATAGGGCCACATTCGGTCCCCCTCAGGTGAGATGGAGCCTCTTAAGAAACCAACATGGATGGCAGCCAACAGAAATAAAAAGTCCACGACTTCATTCTCTGTCCTTCAACCCACAGTCAGTGATGGCGGCAGACGGAGCAGATAGAGCTCTAACTCTGGCACAGCAGCAGTGATTTACGGCCCTGTCAGCCCATCTGTCATACGGCACACATGCAACTGATATAGAGGATGTATGCGTGCGGAAACAGAGAGAGACAGTGATCGTGTGTCTGCGTTCTGTATCATTTTCATTGACTGCAGCGACTCAGTAAGTTCAACTCGCGGCTTTTTTTTTTTCATGTTTGCGTGACCGGAGTCATCTGTAGTGTAAAAGTTTACTTTTAGTGTGAGTCATGTGTCTGTCTGCACATACACATACAGGCCTGATATATGTGTCTGTGTTTGGGAGAGCAGGTGTTTTTGGTGCCTTAAACATGTCTGCATGTGTGTGAGCGCAAGTGTTTGTTTGCTGCCAGACGCTGGCTGTGAGCTCAGCATGAATGAGTGAGAGAACCATAAACACCTGAGGAAGCAGGAACACACACACAAGCTTTCTGGACTGTATTTACGGTTGTGATTGAGGTGAGGGGAGGGGGAGCCATTACGCACAGCCCAGCTCTGGTTGTGGCGAGGGTCCAACGAAAACACCGGGGCTGTTAAAGCCCCCCTGGATGAGTCCCAGGGGGCAGTGGAGCGGACGGAATGCAGGCCTGGGTTTAGAGGTTCAGGGGTACGTCCTGTTGTTAATGAGATCACCCCGCTGGGCCTCTCTGGCTCTGAGCCCCCGACACTGCCTCACCAGTCGCACCATCGCTGCCACAACCTCCAGCCACAGACACTGGACCTGGACCACTGAGGCATACCACACTTCCTGAACGATGTGCACATCAGTCTGTGCCCCCAAGGTGATCTCAACAAGGTGTGTGTCCCCACGTGAAGGAAAGTGCAAGTAAAAGGCAGTGCTGTGCCATACCATGTTGAAGTTGTCCGCACGGCGCCGGAGAACAACAAAGCCGGAATCTGTACATACAGATGTTTGTATAAGTTCCCTTGGTTGGGTTTAATTCATTTCATTTCAAAAATCAATGCAATTTACATGTAATTTACCCAGAAATGTCCAAACTGAGGAAACTTAAAGAAGCTTCTGAGACATCCTGACCGCAGACGATACAAGACAGAAAAAGGAGTTATGGGCTCTTTCCTAAATGATGCATATCTTACATGCTCTATTAGAGCAGAGTAAAAAGCACTCTGAATCCATGAAATATGCAAACTTTGAACCGCAGACGGTGAAGACCAAGATATGCACAACACATGTGTCATCAGCCCATTGCTGTATGAAAGCAAGTTGTGGACTACATAGAGCAGACAGGAGAGAAGACTTAACACCTTAAACCTGAGAAGCATCCGGCGTATCCTCGCCAGACAGAGAGCCCAGTACAGACGTTCTGTCTCATGCAGCATGTTCACTCTGCTCAGACAATGGAGAGTGTGCTGGCTGGACCTTCTCACTGCATGAAGGAAGACTGCATCCCAAAATACATCCTGGACGAATCACTGAATGCCCCAAACTGTGAAGGCGCTCGCGAGAAGTATAATGAAACAACAACTCAAGATAAGGGAAGAGAAACTAATGAATGCAGCAGCAGACAAGCAGAGAGGAGTGCAGCAATTCCAACAGACCAGAGACCACATACAGATGCGACCTTTGTATTAGATATTGTCTTTATGGCAGTGGTCTCTTCAGTCACAAGATACGCTTTTGTAGCCGAGCAGTCAGCCAGGACAACTCGGAAGCATCACACATGGTCAATCCTGACCGAAGGAGGCCCATATCGCTGCTGGATACAGCTATAAGTGTATCATATGTGGCAAAGCAAGCTTACTTTACATAGCACATTTCTGATACGCAAATGCTATTCATGCTGTTTTACAGTATTAAGACATCAAATAAGAAATATCACGTGAGGCATTGAAACACCACATATCACATAGCAAAGGTCAGGATGAAGGGTTGTCAGGTTTACAAGGACTGATCCAAAACTGTCACATGACGCCATGCTATCAACAGCAGGACCTATGTTACACATATTTTTATATGAAATATCAACTTCAGTTTCATTTTGGGGAAGAGGAGGAAGTCACAGGGAGCTAAATCTGGTAAGTAAGGCAGGTGGGCAGCAACAGTTGTGTTGTTGTGGCCAAATAACTCGCTACACTCATATGCCATTTCACCCCAGTTCAGGTCGTTTGTGCTGAATGTTCTCCCTCAGACACCTCAGAACATTACAGTAAAACTCGGCCTTGAAGTTCCGACCCTGGGAGATCAATTCCCGGTGTGCAACTATGTGGATTTTAAGGAAAACAATGAGCATGTTCCTGGTGCACTCTTGACCTGACGCGCCTGCGAGCTCTGGGGAAAACTGCTGTTTCCTCTCTTAGCAGTAGCTGCACACCCAGCTCCTGCCATCAGTGATGATCCTCCACATGAAGGTTGGCTCATCTCGTCTGCTGTATGACACAGAATGTGATGCTTTGCTCCAGTTTGAGCTCCATGCAGATACCAGTTGTGTGTAAAATGTGTTTAACACGGGTCCTTGATCACATGGCAGCTACTGCTCACACAGTCCTGGAACTTTTTGATCAGCCCCTATATGTTTTACTATCTGATAATTTTTGTCTTAAATTACATATCATCAATACTTATGTGCAAGCAAGTCATACGTGTACAATGACGTTGACCTTTAGATGTTCTTTAATAGTGAAATGGCACGGAGCTGGTTTATTTATATAACTATTGAATTTATGACAGACAACTAACACTGGATGTGCAACAAATCACAGTATTTAAACTTTACATCTGCTCAGATTTTGTGAGACAGCTGATGTCATCACTCACAACCTTCTATAAATTCTTGACTGTATTTCACAGCTGTTGACTGGTATGGTTTACCTGCTTACATGCTAGTAACAGTGTGTCTTAAAGCCTATATTAAACGCTGGCTTGTAGTTGGAGCCTATTGCAGTCTAGTCAGGATTAACCAATGGATGCAGTATAAACCACAGCATAGACAGTTGGCATTGATTTCTATACACACTGAACTCTGGGTGCCCTGCAGTTTGGATTATGATATGAATTATGAAAGCTCAGGATTCTTGTACGACTATTTGCCTGTCAAACACCAAGCTGAAAACACACAAACATAACAAGTACAGTCAAGACTTCTCTCATCTCTGTTGCCTGTGACTGTATAAAACAGCACAGCTTACTATAAAGTCAACTTTGCCAGCTGTGCATAGGTTCAGCTTTATACGTCAGACATTTGATCTCTTTAGGTATTATATCCTATACTTTTTCCTCTCAGCCAATCAAGTGAGGTAATTTCTTTTTGGTTAAGACGATTGGCTCCTTGAGGGGAAAGCCCGCTCCTGTGTCAGGTTTGAGCTCTGAAAGCCAACCAGGCATGTCTCTAATTAGACCGACTGCTAGCGCAGTTCATCCAAACCTCCTTTCTACTCTCGTCTTCAGTCCAGGACTAATCACAACCATCAGCACCACTCCTCTCATCCCCGCTGAGCACCGTATCGACCACATGAGCAAATGGAAATACATGCAAAGACCGGAGCTCAAAAGTCAGACGGGGGCGATGACTATTAAATTCTACACGTTATCCAAGAGAGTGTTTAGTGACTGGGGAAACTGAGACTGAACCAGAAGGGTTGAGGGGGGATACTGGGGGGGGGCGAGAGGCCATAAATGATGTCACCACAACACAGCATGGTGAGATCTCTGTGATGTGGTGGTCTGTTTGTGGTTTAGTATACATGGGAGTGGAGAAGGTTTGAAGGTCGGCTCCATAAAAATCCCCACCCACTGTGCCACAACACATGCGGCTCTCTCATGTGGCGTTGTATATGTTTACGAACTCATAACAGCGACAAATGAGCAGCCAGATCATCGCGACTACTGGGAGTGTACAAAACCCACAGACTGATAGAGTGGAGGAGGAGAATATCTCACTTAAAAGCAACTCTTTTCATTGTTTTTTAATGTTTCTGCAGTCTGGATATCAAGGGGTGGTGGGGTTCGGATGAGACTGCAGTAAAAGGGAGGGAGACATAACTGGATTTTACAGGGATTCACATTACTGGATGAAGCAAGAGAATCAAAGAGTGAATCTGTGTAGAAGTAGAGTTCAGCTATTTAGTCTATTGAGAGAAAACTGATCAGCAACAACTGATTATTGATTCATTGTCTACATTTGCTGCTTACAGCTTCTCAAAATGTGAATATTTGGCTGCTTTTCTTTTAGGAAGCTTCAGTGAATATCTTTGGGTTGGGCTGATTGTTTGGTCACACAAGAACAAAAGCTAAGGCACGTTTTACAACTGTCTGGCTATTTAACTGAAAAGATAAGTCTGACTTTAGTGTCCCAAAGGATGTTTTTCTCTGAGACATACAGTCAAGGTGCAAATACAGCCGGGCTCCTCTGTCATGTTAAGGTTCACACACTGCACACAGATAACAAATAACATAGCGCCTATATATGGTACATATGGAATAATGTGCCTTCAAGCCTTTATTTTCAAAGTTGCCTTAAAAAGATATTTTCAATCAGTTCAACAATGTATCACTAAAAATAGGTCTGGTTTAAAACAATGAAATTAATGTGTAGAGGCGGTTCTATATAAAAGAGAAAGTAAAAGCAAAAACTGGTACAGAAAAACGCATTGCTTTATGAGGCTAAATAAAGAATGAGAAGGAAGACAAACCAAGTGGAATCTGAGGGGACAAGCAGAATTATGATATTTTAGTTTAGAGCTTGAGATTTGCAATAAGTCTGTGGATGTCTGAGAGATTCCCCTTCAGTGGGCTGCAGGCAGAGACCACTGAACCGATCGCAGCTACAACCGACAGGCCCTGCTTCATCAATGCCGCCATTGTCTCTGCGCTGACGTCAAAACATCAAATATGTTTCATTACCTACTCAGGGCCTACAGCACAGTAGCGCTGTGTTATACGGTGCCTACATCATGCCACTCTATACCTGCGAGCTGAGAGATGGCGATAAGTTGAAGGGCAGGGAGCAGACGGGGTTAATGCAGCTTTAATGACATCAGTCGCTGAGTGGATCAGAGATGAGAGAGAGGAGGCAGAGCCCACACCTCCACCAGCGAAGAGGATTTAAAAAGTGCTGGATTTGAAAGGTTTTTCTTTATCATCCTACAAGATAAAAGCTGTGTTTCCACTTCACTTGGCCTTATCTTAGCTAGGCCAAGCAGAGAGTGTGTTTCTCCTCTGTGCTCCTGAATGCGTGATCTGTCGGGCTGTAAAGTGCCTGTCTGTTTGTGGGTCACTCAGTCAGCACACTAGTCCACTTAAACTACTGGGTGAAGGGAAATGCCTCTGCTTTATGGGGGACAGAAGAATACTCCAGCTGCCGTGACCTGCATGTGTGTCTGTGTGTATTTGTGGGAGTTTGTGCGTCTATTTTCATCCCTAAAAGTTTCTTTGCACTGCTGACTCGGGCCACTTTATTTCTTTCTGACTGCAGGAAAAACAGTTTTCAATGTTCTCCCGGGGGAAGTCTTGGGAAATAATAAATAAATCAGGAAGCAGAAGAGGCATTTCCAGTCCAGGAGCCAGATACATAAAACTAAACTCAGATTCAAGGCTAAGTATGTATGAATCTTTAACAAAGATTCAGTGCCCTGCATCTGTATTTATTGAGGTTCAGACCCATTGATTTTAGATTTAAGAACAGATGCGGGTCAGCGATAAAGCATAAAGCATTAAAACACATGTTTCTCCAGGTATGGAAGGGATATCAGATAAACAAAATAAAGCATAGGAAGTAATTATAAGTCTTATGGCTCTAACATTATTATTCCACAGCTTGCGAGGGTTTTGCTGCACAGTATGTGCTCCGTATGTGGTTTGCATGGAACATTTCAAAATAAGGTCAAAATAATACGCTCATAATTATTAGTCTGTATTCCAATTTAAATATCTAAACCCCCTATGAAGTATAATTTGGGGATTTTTCACAAACTTGATGTAAATACCAGAACACAGAGAAGACAGTATGGAAAGAAAAGGCAGACAGGAGAAGATAAAAAAAAACAACAACTCTTTGTTTGGTTTATTAAATTTTAGGTTGGCTGGTTGGTGTTGTTTGTTAATTAATGACTATTATGACAAATCCCCTGAGCTGAGCAGCGTGGGCTAAGAGGGCTGGACGCTCCCATGTCTAATCTCATCTGGGGCCCTCATCTCTGTTCGCCTTAACTTCAGCTGCTTCCAATTTGGGCTCAGCACTTGTGCACTGTCAATTTGCATAACTATGAATATCAGCTGCTGTGGACTTTTCTGCACGCTGCCTGCAGCGTGCGTGAATGCAGCTAAATCTGACATCAAATTTGTTTTTTGTGAATGAACTGGAGCAGGAGAGAATAGCATGCGAATAACACCTGCTAATGCAAACACAGGGGAACCCAGGAATGTGACCGAAAAAAAAGAAGAGCAGAGCTGAGTGAAAAGGTGACTCTCTGTGTGATCGCTGCTGCTCTGTGTGGTC
>OMNN01101305.1:25350-36322 GCA_900302755.1 Chromis chromis
GGAGGGGGGGGGGACTTAACCCCATCTCCTCCCCACCACTTATCCTCCAGACCCAACAGATAAACATCTGAGTTTCCCAGGCTGAGAGGAGGCTTCACCTGGGAACGGCTAAGATTGTCACCAGGGGGTACGAGGAGGGAAGTGGGGGTGGGTTTTATGGTCTCCCCCTCTCTCTTTGCATTGCACTTATGCAATTACCAAAGAGGAAATGCCGACCGCTGCTGCTTTAGTGAATGAAATAACAAAAGCAGTTGGCATAACTGAGTTTACGATCTTTAAAATGGCTGGACAACCAACACCTGCATTACCTAAATAAGTGGCCGATTCACTGATAGTATAATAAGAATAAAAATGCTTTCTCCACTGCAGATAGGATGGAGATTTGAGGATAAACTCCTTTAATGCCTGAGGATAACTCTGTAACGTGGACACACATAATATCATTATCTCCTCCTCTACTGACAGGCTATAACTTTTGTGGCTGAGACCTACTCTCTCTATATATATATCTATATATATATATAAAGGACACAGGTGCTTGGTGCACTCAGTCTGACATTCTCAAATGTTTCATAGTCAACACCTTCCTCTTACTGGAGGCACCCTTGTGTTATGAAGTGTGAAACCCACCAGCACCATGCTGTTTCACTGGCAAAAACACCAAGCAGGCCCTCAGTGAGTATCAGGTCTCTAAGCACACATGGCACACTCTGAATGCTGGGCCCAAGCTAAATAAATCATCAACCATCTCTCACAGTCACACGAAGCCACAGCCAACCGTTAAGGAAGAAATCCACAATTTTTAAGGGGAAGGAAAAAATCAGAGCTTTGGCCCATCTGTTCCTCAACCCTACAGACGCCAAGAGGGGAACAAAAAAAAAAGTGCTGAAGCTTTAAATGTATGCAAATGCTGAGAGAAAGCTCATGAACTTGTCAGAAAAGCTTATATGCTGTATTCTAGTTACGCTGTGTGCCCTCATTTCACCTTCTATGCCATACAGTCTGCATCATTAATGATCAGACTACTGAGTCGGTGCATTTTCAGCAGCAGACTGTATGGGGAGGAAGAGGCTGGGAGTTAAGCCGTGTGAACTGACAAGAGGGTTGATGAGGGCTGATGAGACTCCGGTGAAAAACATCTCAGCAACTCCCTTTTCCATCCACCCCGTCCGTTCACGCACTGTGGGAGGAGGGAGGCCGAACGCTCAAAGATATGTTTGAAATGCAGCGAGGATAGAAATCTGGAGGAATTTCTCTAGATTTCTGTCTGTGGGAAAACGCTCGGGGAGAACAAAGGACAAAAGACAGATGTGGCAAACGGCCAGAGGAGAGGAGAGGAGAGGAGAGGAGAGGAGAGGAAAAAGGTCATTTCAGCATAAAGGTCACATAAGGAAGCTTCCAATGGGAAAAGGGGAAGTGAAAGAAAAGACAATTATGAAGCAGCGTTGGTCCCATGGGACGGAGAAGAGGCGTAAGATAAATGTGGCACAACAACACATGACAAAGAGAGACATAGAGGGTACAAGTCAAGGTGAAATTAATGAAAAGACAAGGAGATTACATTCCTGGAGTCATAATCTGCAGCTTCTAGGAAACACTTACAGAACCAGAGGAGCCTATGAGTAAAACTGACATGAGTTATATTCAGTTTGGATTTAAAGAAATGTTAAATAAGTTAGTACAAAATACTGGGACTGGTGAGCTATCGTATTGCAGGTTCAAAGCTGCCATGTTTTCCATGTGTTGAGGACGGTGCCGATCATCAAAGCTCCACTGTGAGGCCTCCGAGGTCAAGGCTAAGTGACTCTTTACAGCAGCCTGGAACAAACAAGGAAAACTCTCATTTGTCTTTGTCTGTGAGCTTTCAGGCCTGGACACCTGGGAGCTTTCAGTATGTGTGTAATGGGTGCGTGCATCTTCAAGTGTTTGAGGCTGGAAGTGAAAAAAGAATTCCACTCAACTGGAGGATTCAGTTTCGCCTGATTACACTTAGAGCCCCACCAATATATCGGTCAGCCAGTAATATCAGCTAAGAAACGGCCTGTCACAGATATAATAGTATTGGTGTATATGTTGGCTGATGTGCAGCGATAATTGTTTTTTTTCCACAACATAATGCAGAAAAAGCTGCTTGGGGGTAATTTAGAAGTGGAGTCACAACACTGTCTGTCTAGCTGAGTGATATATCAATATTAGAATTGTCCATTCCCTAAAAATTACTATTGGCATTGGCCCCAAAAATCCAGTATTGCATCATTACACATTATCATGTAGAGCTGAGCTGCTCCACTGACCAAGAATGAGACAATGACTTTGCAACCACTCACTTACAAAGTACTGTATGGACCAGAGGCTCTGGTATGGGGCTCCAACTAAGGATTATTTTCATTGTCAATTAATCTGTCAATTATTTTCTTAATTGGGGTCAGAAAATAGAGAAAAATGCACCAAGGTGACAACTTTAAGTGTCTTGTTTTGTGCCGCCAACAGTCCAAACTTCAATTGTAATTGTAAAAGACTAAAGAAACAAGCAGAATCTGATCGATGCGGGGCTACAACTAGCAATTATTTGTTTGATTTATGATTTGGTCGATAAAATATTAAAAACAATTGTGAAAAAGAGCACTCTGGAGTGGAGGCAACAACATATTTTTTTATATAATTTGATTCATTACATTAGTTTTACAAAGTATGTCAAGCAGCTATGAAATAGCATAGAATCAAAATAGTTTAATCGATAATCAATTATTCAACTAATCTGCTTAACTTTGCAGCTTGTACCTGATTTACCTGTGTTTGCTGTCCCCTTCAAAATAATCACCCTGTGCAGCGATACACTGCTCCCAGTGCTCCTGCCACATTTAAAATGCTCCATGGAAGTCATAATCTGTAAGCATGTGAATCAACATCTGTAGGTCATGTTGGATCTCCTCCACTGTGTCAAAACAGCAACCCTTCAACCTGAAATTCATTTTGGGAAAGAGAAAGAAATCGCAGGGAGCCAAAACTGGTGGGTTGAGATTGTGTTGCGGTAGCTATAAAAAAACTCTTGGATTTTCAAGTCACTGTGATGAGTGCATTGGTACGATGGCATACGATACAATCATTTGTGCTTAATTCACAACCCTGTCAGACAAAAAGATGAGCATGTTTTGGTCACACTGCTGACCTGATGCGCTTTCTCCAGTCTTGGAAATTGAGGGTTCTTTCAGTGAAGGCTGCTGTTTGGTCTCTGGGTCGTAGCCGTAGACCCAACTCTCACTACCATTAATGATCCTCGACATCAAATTTGGGTCGGTTTGACACAGATTTTGATGTTTGCTCTTTGAGGTCCATGGTGAAACCGCAAATGTGCTACTGTCATCTTCAAACATTGCAGGAGCACTGGGAACAACTTTGACTGGGATGGGGGCCAAATTTAAATCAAGTGCAGTTTTTGATTTTGATCACACCTCGAATACAGTCTCATTCCCTGAAATCACCTTGATTAATGTATCAGCCACCAGTGATGATTAATGTAGCTGTACAACTGGTCCTTCCAAACTTTCCCTCCTCACAAAGTTATTGTAACAGTCACATCTAAAGCCCTTCTGCTTTAAGCCACACAGGGCTCAGGCTGCTGGAATCTCAGCCGTCTTCATTCCCATGCCTAAAGAAAACATGGATATGGTTAAGATGGGTGAGGAATGAGCGCGGCCACGGGGCTCAGACTGCCTGTCAGACCATGACAAGTCCTCTGAGGGAGGATAAAGAAGTGGGCGAGACAAGAAATAAAGAAGCACCTACCTCAGTAACCCCAAAGTGCACTGAGCTTATACAGTCATTAAGGACGACAAGGGTGAACGAACACTTTATCAGCTCCTCCACAGAGTGACCGCACTAGTCGTGAAATTACTCAAGAGTTGTTAATCCCCTTTGATTTTGGTAATCACTGTGTGAAGACAAGGCTGGTATGGGGAAGACATTGTTAGCGAAGGTTTTCATGTGGCAGATTTCTTTTGCAGTTTTGCTAGAATTATATTTCAAGTGCCTGAAGTCTAATGACAAGTTGTTTCTGTGAATGAAAGTCAAGTTGCTAGAGAGACTTGCATGCTCTCTGAAATCCCTCTGCCACTGTTTGGTCTTGTTGACACACCATAAACTGCTGCTTTAAGAGATCGGGTCAGACAGCAGGTGGACTGAGACTTTCAGCTCCTCTTGTGTCACCTCAAACCCGCTGACCTTTCTCCTGCAGCCACTTACAAACAGCAGCAAAACCGACTGTAAACTCATCTCCTCTTCCCCAAAACAAGCCCAGATGCAGCGGAGTCCCAGCTGCTCGTGTTTGGTAAACATGTCCGCAAACCTCTGGCTGTGACTGACAGGAGGAGCTGAGCACTGAGGTGAGTCGGTGGAGCGAAGCTGGAGGAGCCACCTGGACACACCCAGGAGAAAAGAAGGGCTTAGCCTCCGGCCACTTTCCGCCCACACACACACACGCACACACAACCCGACAGCATAAATATTTGGAGGATGGGAACCGTCCTCTCATCATTGAGCGATGGCTGGTCTCTGAGCTAAACATGGGTCGTGTCCAGGAGGGGAGAGGAGCTGGTTAGAAGCTCTTTACTGTGTGTTTAGTCTAGTGACTCTCCTTCAGCAAAACCCTCGTCATCAACACTCCTGCTACACAGATGATCCATCATATATGAGGAGATCTAATCCCTCTTTTAACTCAGTGACTTCACACAAATCAGTTGTCCCTCATGGATCCTCATAGAAGCAGGTTTAGATGATGGAGATGTTGCATCTCCTGCTGCAGGAATAAAAAGCACACAACACACCTCAGGGACAGCGGAGGTGTTTTCAGGAGACAGAGCTGGGACAACAATGAGGATGGGACTCATAGAGCAGAAATGCTGCCAACACAGGAAAAAGGAAACCAACTGTCAGGAAGACAATGGGCCCTGGTAGATGGATGGAGATGGGAGTAGCTCTGCAGAGTCATGCATTGACAAAAGCGCACAAAAAGACACAATCCAACAGCCTAAGGTTCAGACTTTGTGCCTGTAACCAGACACAGCTGTATATGCAGGTGTGAGATGGATGCTTTCTTACCTTTTCTGGTAGACTGAGGTGTGAGAGGCTGCGGTCTGGTCTCTGCTCAGCTGCGTCCCGGCTGAGTATGTTTTGTAAAGTCCCGTCTTCCAGGTCCCGTCCACCAGCGTGCTGAGCCACAGAATCAGCACAGTCCTCAGCAAACTTTTCCTGCAAACTGCGGACACGCTCTCTGGCTGCTGCTGCGATCCCATTTCCGTGGCATCCAAAGTATACGGCCACAGCAGTTTCAA
The DNA here is from genome assembly GCA_900302755.1 of Chromis chromis. Lineage (NCBI taxonomy): Eukaryota > Metazoa > Chordata > Actinopteri > Pomacentridae > Chromis > Chromis chromis. Next base: position 30,681 of record OMNN01101305.1, read on the forward strand.
TGAACTTCCCCCCCTCCGGTTGGAAATCAAGAACCGGTTAGTGGATCCAGTCCGCGTCAAACTGCACCGGGTCGGCTGGACAAGACGCGCATCCTATTGACTAAAGTAGAAAACACACACTTTGTGCAGGCTGGCACTGGTTTAGTTGTAAAAAAAAAACAAAAACAAATAGCCTTCAAATCCTGAGTGAACTCTCGCCTCTCGTGCGTCTCTATCTGGAAATGAAATGTTAAGTGTTGTCCTCTCTTCTGTGAGCTCTGCCTACCTCCCTCTGACTGTCTGTGCTCGTATCCAGCCGAGTCTTTACGGCAGCGGGCATGAAACCAGTTTTATAGTCTCCTCGGGTCTTTTAAAAGCACAGCCTGCTGCCTCTGTGTTCCTGCCCCGTTCCAACCTCGCAGAGGACAATGCGCGCTCAGGGCGACGCCACTTTTACGCAGCGTATTTGCTCTAAATGAGTTATGGGGCTGCTGCGTGTCGAGGTTCCTCTGAAGTCACTGGAGCTGTGAGGCGATGAGTAATTAATTTTAGTGAGCACGAGGGAGCATAAAACAAATCCGAGGAAAGTTGTGGCCACACTAGACGTGACAAGTTGGATTTAAAAGCCTATAAATTAATGTTAACATCACAGAGAATGCAACATTTAGAATATCTATAGTTAAAAATTCATAAAGCAACGAAGTGTGTTGTTACTGTTATATATACCTAAACTTTTAGTGTCTATCTCTCTACATATAAATTGCTCTATTATATTTAAAAGCGTACAAAGTAAGGTTCAAGAGTATCTATCTATCTATCTATCTATCTATCTATCTATCTATCTATCTATCTATCTATCCATCCATTCATCCATCCATCCATTCATCCATCCATCCATCCATCCATCCATCCATCCATCCCTGACTTTGTAGACTGCTTATTTACAATGTACAGTTTGGACTTGGGGCTCTGGTATTTGGCTCCAACTACTGATTATTTTTTATTGCCAATTAATCTGTCAATTATTTTCTGAATTGCTACATTAGTTGTTTCATTTTTAAAATATCAGACAATAGTGAAAAATGTCCCAAGGTGACAACTTTAAATGTCCTGTTTTGTCCAACCAACAGTCCAAAAATCAGTCTGTAATCGTAGAAAACTAAAGAAACAAGCAGAATCTGATAGTTGCAGGGCGGTGACAAACAATTATTTCTCTGCATTATGATTTGGTCTATGAAATATGAAGAAAATTGTGGAAAAGGCACTCTGGAGTGGAGGGAACTTTTTAAATCATTTTGACTTATTAGATTAAATCTTGAAAGTGTGTAGCTGATAATCGATTATTTATACAGTTTCGGACAATAGTGAAAATGATCCCAAGGAGACAACTTTAAAAGTCTTTTTCTGTCCGTCTGTCTGTTCAGTTCATAATTGAGAATCACACAGAATCTAACATATGTAGGGCTGCAACTAACAATTATTTCTTTCATGTCTGATTTGACCAAACAATTCTGAACATAAAACAGCTCAGTGTGTTGCTTTAAGATGTTGTTGGTTGTCCTGTCAAAAAAAGAAAGATATTAAAATAATATAAAACTGAGAAAGGCTGGCTATCTGGCTATCTATCCATCCATCCATCTATCCATCCATCCATCCATGGACATGTAGCTTTACAGTACAAGCAGCCAGTAACCACAGCTCTCCTGCTCCAAACTAAACACATGGCAGTGAAACCACACCTGGGACCTGATGTATGATGTACATCTGTGGTTGTGGTGACTACACCTCTCACACTCACCAGCTTCAAAACATGCTGTACACTGCAAACTGAGCTCACACAACTGGCAAGTATACAGTACTATAGTTTAGTTTTCAGCTACTGATAGATAGTGTTAACACTTTCACACTCACAGAAGGGCATTCAGATTGGCACTAATCACCTTCTATACCACAGGGAGAAGGAGGAAAACAGTGCAGGCACTTTAATGGGGCTGAGTGAGCCCACCTGCTCATAATCACAACACATGGAAACTTTGGGATTGGGGGAGGTGGGGGAGCTGGAAAATGATGTGTCAGAGTTTTTTTTTGTTTTGTTTCAGGGCACTCTTGGCGTTTTATGAGGCCACTGAGCGCAGACGGCGGTGCCATGCAGGAACCGGAGCAGTTGAGGGTTAATGTAAATCCCTGCAGACACGAGCAGCTGAAAATAATTTTGACCTCTGAGAAGGGAGATGGGGATCAGTTCCACTGAGAGGATTTTTTTTTTCTTATCTGTCATTTCTTGAGCAGTTACTCTCCTCCTTCCATAATTTCCTTCCCCCTTTATTGTGCTGGCTGAAAGAGCTATACCTATTGTCTGTGTAGGTGTCTATTTACTGAAGATCTTTGCGGGTTCATTAAACAGTACAACTCTCGATTCTTTCCCTCCTTTCAACAGGAGAACACAATTCCTCCCCTCCTGTGTTTGGTCATAAACATGCCCTTATCTCCACTCTTTATGATAGTTGTACCAGTTAAAGCTGAGAAAGGGCCTGTATAACCTTTACCCTCCGCCATTCAGAGGGGACCCTTTTAGGCTACACAATATGGTAATGAGAGGCAACATGGTGATCTCATATAAGGGCAAGGACTTCAGAAAATTTAACTTTTTCGTGTTGCTGCTTGTAGCATTACTATGATTTCCGTTGTAGGCCACAGTTTAGTCTAAGCAGCAAATCCCTCATTACAGCTGCACTCTCACAGCTGAGGCTACATGATGTATGTTGCACGTGTCACGGCTCAAAACTTTTTGCCGTTTTTATTTCTGTGTGTCTGTGACCTCACTGCCGCACCAGCTGCCAGATCCTCCGGGGCTGTCTAATTTTTAGAGGAAGCCTCACCTGCTTTGGCATGCTGACCTCAGCAGCCTCGATTACTCAGCGCTGCACTAGATCTGTTTGTTAGATATTATAATAAAACACACACAGCTACTTATGCTGCAGGGACAAGCTAAAAAAGATACTTGGATGAAGTGGAAAACTTTAGTAGCCTTCGATCACTGTTACTTTTTCCAGCAGCGTATGGTCTCTTTACAACCTCAGCAGAAATATTCTGCATGTGTGTAAGTATTTGTCCACTAATAAATAGCTTTAGTCTTTCAGTCAGTCTTTTAGTCTTCAGACTGTACCACCAAAGAAAAATCCCTGTAACTACTGACCAGAATGCAGAGCTCAGTACTGTTGTGTGCTGCCATCTACAGACAGAATAATGAAAGTAAAGAAGATGGCGGGTCAAAAATTCCACGACTCTCTGTGAATTTAATGTAGAAACATGCATAACATTTAAAAGACATTAAAGCAATTGTTCCATTTAATGTAATTTGCTAATGTGTCAACATTTTTTTTTCTAAAAAGGAAGACATTAGACATCTATTATAAATTAACACTTTTGAACAAACTGTAATGCTCAGTGAGGCAGAGGGTCGTCTTCAGTCGGTGTTGAGGCACAGACAGACTCCTTGCAGCACCCAGTGGGAGATGTGCATGGTGGTGAACAGGTCTGCCTCAAATACCAGCCCCACACCCATTGCATTCCTCCGCAAGGAAGTGGTGTACACTGGTGTGCGCAGTGTATTCTGAAGTACAAAAAACACAAAAATAAACACCAGTTAGGGAGAAATACCCAAAAAGAGAACCACCTATGAAGGTCTGTATTTCCTCTTGTCCACACCTGTAACCTGAGGCATCGTGCCTCTATGGGGATGACTTTGAGAATGGGCAGTTCAACAACCAGAACTTTCGGTTTACTCCTCACTAAACAGCCCTTCTCCATGTCCCAGTCTGCTCCCTCCAGATACAGGCCAGACACAAAGCAACCTGCAGGGAATACGACTGTCAGTCAGGCTTTAGAAGTAATCACTGACCATGCTTCAAGTACCGAGTGTCATTTCATTACCCTGTCGAGGTTTGTCACTGACTTCATCCTCACTGCGGTACTGGGTCACTTCTGTGTACAGTGTGGAAAGATCAAGAGGCCAACCATTTTTCCTGCAAGCAGCTTGGACCATAGCAGTCAAATAAGACTCAGGAACATGGAGTCCTGATAACCACATGACATTTGGCTCTCCCTCATCCACCTGGTCGATACAAGATACATACATGTGTAAGACAAAGACACACAGAAAAGCTTCTAGATAGTTTGCTGATAGATTGCTTTTAATTAGAATGAGCAAGTATAAGCTAAACAAAGCATTGTTACAAACGTAACAATTAGTATAAATGAAAAAAAGATGAGTTAAAGGAGGTAATTTGGTGAATAGCTTTGAAAAAGTAAACAAAAATGTGTAAAATATTAGACTGATTTAAAAATGGCTTAAAAGAAGATAATTAACAAACTTAAAACTGAGGAACCAGGGATCTGCCAGAATAATGCAGAATACATACATATATGTACTGTAAGAGGTTATGTGCCCTTCCTTACCCAACAGCTATATTGTTCATAACGCCTCTTGAAATGGCTCATCCAGTTGCCGAGGGACTTAAGCGTGTCAGGTGCCAACTTCTTCCAAATGGCAGGAATGTGACCATTAAAAAGGGCCCGAGCCACTTCATCCAACTCACTGCTCATTCCCACCTCACCAGCCAAGGCCTACGAGACACAAGAGAGTCTGAACAAACCTAAACTGGAGTGAAGCACAAAGACACAACACCCATGTGCTCTTTTTCCTAATATCTTATTGTCCTCTGCTCTTCCCCCTCACCTTCTGCAGCTCAGCCAGAGAGCGCTTCATGCGGACCACGAGTTTGTTGAAGCGCTCTAGTTCCTGAAGCAGAACCACCGAGGTCGGAGAAATGTCAGTGCCAAACGTTTTACGGATCACGTCCATGTCGAATAACTGGGGCAGCTTATTCTGAATGTCTTGGGCCACCTGGCTGATGTATTCATCCCTACTGATGCTTCCACCAGATTCACCTGAGACAGAGAGGGTGTATAAAGGCCAATTAGGAGAAAGACAAAGAGAGTGAAGCAAACATCTTGAAAGAAATGGAACAGCTTCTACTCCTGAAAAATACTTGTAAGGGCTCTTCTACTCAGAATTTAGTGAAAAAAATGGAAAACAATGATAGAGCATTTTCAGCTATGATATATTAAGATACCAAATCATACCTGTCTGAGGCTGCAGGTCTATCAGGTGAGTCCACATCTCTTTAACTGCTTGTGTGTAGTATCCTATCTCTGCATTGGAATGAAGACCCATTACCTCTGGTGTGTTTGCCAAAGGCATGGCCTCAATCTCATCTGTAATAAATAGCAAGGTAAAGCTGTGAGCGATGGCAGAAAATGAACTTTTTTTTTTAAAGTAAGAGAAGTCAAGTAGTGAAAACAGCAACTGACCAAGATATATTGTCTTTGGCCCAGCTGGAGGGATCTTATAATCCACATCTTTGTTGCTGAAGAAGTGGAATTGACGAAAGGTGTAGAAGAGGAAGTCTCCAAGGTACTCATCCATGTAGACAGTCAGGATCCTGCGGTCAAAGCTATCTATAGCTCGGCCACCGTACATCACCTAATAAAACATTATGCAGACATGCTAAACTTGCATATATATATATATATATATATATGCAACATATACAAAATACATTACAATATACAGTATGAAACACAATCAGGTTAGTCTAACC
>OMNN01101305.1:36342-65572 GCA_900302755.1 Chromis chromis
GTATTTAAGACTTCCCCAGGGTGTGTTGCTGTCTCCTTGGTCATGAGCTTTTGTCAGATAGGTGTTCAGAATCTCCATACACACCTGTTGAGCACAGTTGCATTGTTTTAACTACTGAAAAGTGAGATATAACTAATAATATGCTATTCAAAGAGAGAATAAAAGAGTTATTTATTTCCAACATATTGTTAGACTCCCCTGCCACTTACAAAGAAGTCAGACTCGCTGAAGTCGTAGGGGACATTCCAGCCGATCTTTCCGTATTTGCGCCTCTCTTGTACCACAGCATGGAAGAAGGCCAGTACGAAGACCAGGCTGCGGAAATCAGGGTGTGGACACGCAGTCAAGGACTCATGGGAGATTTTAGAATATGTGGCTCTCATGTTCAGCTTGAGACCGTTGGGAGGCTCTGTCACTACCTGCACACAATAATAAAACGCATGTAAACATACTGAAAAATGTAAAAGCCTCTCTGTTATTATTGTAGTGTCTCTGCGTTCTCTTTCTATATCTTCGTAGCATCTCTTTAAAGACTTCTTTTTCTTATAGACTGAAAAATATGGATAAATGTAACACATACACAACAATGTTCCGAAAGAATTTTTTACAAATAATTATCAATGTGTAAAAAAAAAAAAAACGGATTTAGAGAGATAGAACCACTAGTTACTTCAAAAATATTTGACATGCGTTGGAAGTATGCAACATTTTGTTAGAGATAGAGGTTGAAAGAAAAAAAACATACTCAAATCCAGGGAAATCCTTGCGTCCACTACAAACTTACAATCTTAGCCCTGCTATCTACAAGAAATCAAAAGAAGACACTGTGGAAGATAAAGACAGAATATGTTTAACCTTTAGGGACTTTTGCAGTATGCCGATGGGGAAATCCTTGATGGGGTTGGTGGTGACCCACAAGCGGAAGTTGGGGTGGGGCTTGGTGATTCTCTCTAAGGCCTTCTCCAGGTCCTTTAGCCACTTCACCAGCAAGTGGCAGTTCTGTAGCATCAACCACTGACCACGAGACACTGCCTTCTCAAGCAAATCTAGCGCCACCTTTATCACAGACACAGAGGACAAAAACCTCAACTCACTTTTTATTGTTATTAACTGTGATTATTTAGTGATGCCTGTTATCGCTCCACATGACAACGCTTCACATGTTATAGCTGTGACATAGAAAACAAGTGTTCAGTACCTTCTCTTGGCCTTGGCCCATTGCAAGGAACTTGAACTTGCTGCCTCCAATGTCTGATCTCTCTGCTAGCTTCATGAGGTCACTGGCTGGGTCGGAGCCAGGGCTCAGGATGAAGACGATGGGGGAGAAAGGTGTGCTCTGCTCATAAATTGCATCAAAGCTGATCACAGGAGGCTGCACATATCTGAGCAGAAATACAAGAAAACATGTGGAAAACCAGGGACTGATTTATTTCTGTTTAAAAAATTATATATCTGTAAACTCTTTTACATAATTCTCTTTAGTCAACTTAACCTTCACTACAGTGGTGTATTACATGTATACACACTGTATATACAGTAATAGTATAATCAGATCTGAGTAAAGTTTTAGGCACTTTTGTTATTTAGACTAATGTCCAACACAACACCATGAAGGAGGCATCTTATTCAGATTCATTCTGCAGCATGACAATGACCCCAAACATACAGTTAGAGCTGTCTTAAGCACAAGGAGTACAACGAAATCAGCCTGTGCTGCATCAGTGAGTGGGCCTGAAGAGGCAGAAGACAGCCTAAATCTACAACAGAACTGTAGCCAGTTGGAACAACCTTCCTGCCAAGTACTTTGAAAAACTGAGCACAACACTGTGAAAATTGATGCCGTTTTTAAGGTGGGACAACAATTTGATTTAGAAGTGCTTTTTTCTGCTTACTGCATTTTGTATAAAGATAATTGGTAGAATAAAATCTATCTAGGGCATTATTTTAAAGGCATTGTCTCTTTACTCGTTGTGCCTACAACCTTTGTGTGATATAATACATACAGATTTTTGTAGGTTTAACTGCATAATTGCAATAGAAACAGTCTCACTTCTCTCCCAAGGTAACAGTGACATAGTCCGTCACAGCTCTGTAGACTCTATCAACACGGAAGCAGCGCAGCAACAGCAGCTTCTGGAAGGCCGACAGGTTCTCCTTATATTTCATGGGAAATGGAGCCTGTTCGGGTCCATCTAAATCATACCACTGAAGAGAGAAACAATGACAGTTAAACTCAGCTGACTCTGACAGCTAACATCTCTATAGTGGTTTCTGACACTGTGGGTACTTACAGATTTCCAATCAGTGGAATTTTTCTCAATGTCATCAGGCAGAGAGCCAAACGGTTCAGGAAAGAGCTCTGCGAGTTTCACAATGTCCTCCCAGCCCTGATCTGGAAGCCAGTCACAAGTCTTTTTGCGTTGGCTTTTTTCCAGGGATAGATTACCTTGAAGTGGAAAAACATGAAAATCTGTTTTGAACATTGTGTGCATATGTCTGTGATCACTGTAATGTACTTAAATATTTTAGAGGAGTTCTACTTCTCTGGATCTCTTACCCTTGATAAAGAATTCAAGCTCCTCCTGAGGTACCATCTCTTCTGCCTGCTCAATCTTGATGGTCATGTTAAAGGAAAAGAGTAACTTGTGTCTCTCAAACAGCCCTAGGGATATACAGTCAGTTAGGGTTACAAAATCTACAAAGTAATCCTAAATACCTACAGAAATTGATTTTTGTTCCCACCAATTCCATTATTCATTATTATTCTATATTAATTTTTGTTACCTGTGCAGCCATAATTATAAACACTGTATGTCAGAGTGTTCATAATGTTCTCAAGTCTTTTGTGAAGGACAGCATCCTGGAGAGATTTTCGCAGTGAAAAGTCAAACACTTCCAGGTATGAGGTTAGCGAGTACTGGTACATGCTGTTCACCAGAGCCATTTCTGTCAGTACAAAGAACAGGATAGCACCGCGTTTGGCTGCAGGTCGGTACCCATCTCTGAGTTTATCAATGTCCGTCGACGTCTTCTCAGCCAGCTGTAGTTTCTCAAATACCTGATGATCATGATGTCAAATAAGGAAAAAAATAGGATTAGAGATTTTTGCTGAAATTACCCTTCTGCCATGAGTTCATTGATGTTTGTTTAAGTCAAACTGACCTCACTGGCTTTTAACTTTGTTTTCTCCAATGTTTGAATGAGCTCTGTGTTATCCAACATGTTGCCTGTAGATGTGGCCAGTTCTCTGAGCAAAGAGTCTCCGAGGCTTTTCAGGAGGTTCTTATTGCTGCTTGTTTCTTGGATCAAGCGCTCACGCTGCTCTTCCAGCTCCTTCTTCTCAAAGCCCATGATAACACTCAGCAGCTGATCCTCCAGACCCTTAAGGGTCACTGCACATAACATAGATACAATGAATGAACAGAAACAAAGAGACAAATGACTCAGTACCCAAACTTTTTCAACCTTAGGATCCAAAGTGCTTTACAATGTGTTTTTCCTTCACCAATTCACACTCACACACCACAGTTGCAAATGAAACTGTGGTTGCCATAAGATCTTACCAGTATAGTTAATCACCATGGCTTTTCCAAACACTGATGGAGAATATTTCGGGTTAGCCAGTTTGGTGTTGAGGTACAGTTTGAAGTTAGGATCGTAGTCCACCTCCTTGTCACCCAGCATGACCACCTGTCTGCCCTCTGCGCCTTTTACATTCTTCTCCAGGACATTGTCAATCACTGGGTCAATGTACTCATCCACATCTTGGAAAAGGAACGGGAAGCCATGCTTGATGGCCATCTCTAGGGAATTCAGGAAGTCTGGATCATTGAAAGATGAGACCTGGGGCAAAACAGAAAATTCCACTGTCATTCAGGAACAGTGAAAACTGCCTAAAGCAACTGTTCTGAAACCTGCATAGGCAAGAAGCTTTATGTACCTTGAGCTTATTTTTTTCTTCCTTCTTCTTGATCCAATTGAGTGCTTGTTGTTGAGGATCAATACACATGGGAAATCGGCTCCCCCTGGTTGTGAGGATACCATTTTGCACAGACAGTTCATCTGGCGGCAAACCCTCTGAGCCCCATCTGTCACACAGGGTTTATTTGATAAATATAGTCAGCCTCATAGTTCTCTGTAGTCAGTGCTTAATGCAGCCAAACCAAATACAACAAACACAACTAACACAATGCCTAATTTCTATCATTCAAAATGGAAAATGTATATTGTACAATATGTTGTTGTTTCTAAATGCTGTGAACACACTCTCCTCACCTGCTGATTTCTACCTCATCAGTAAGAAGGTTTTCCATTTTAAAAGGCTGGCTCAAGGGGATGCCTCTCTCCTGGACATCCTGAACCCATGTTTGGTACACCATTTCATTCCTGAAGTCCCAGCTGAAGGCTCCTTCATAGCTCAGAAAAGCAGCGCAAATCAGGCAGTCACCCAGGAGACGTACACGCCGCTGCTTCAACTCGTCCAAATCATTTGTCCACCTGAGATGGGATAAATTAAAAGAAAGGTGGAGATGAAATGTGATGAAGTAGAGGAGTTTAAAAGAAGAAGCAACTTTTATTAGGGTTGGTTATTCTCAAATGTTGCATTTGTTACAACCTCACCGTTCATTTTCAGAGCTCAGGCCAGAGATGAGTTTGTCAGCAGCTATCAGTCTCCTCTCCATGACCTCAGCCTCCTCCTGCAGCAGCTGTTTTTCCTCCCTAGCAGATTGGTACTTCTCTCCAAGAGCCTGCAACTCTTTCTGGATGCCGCTCAGCTCACTTTGAATGCTCTCCAGCTCCCGCTTACTCTGAAAGAAGTTCTTCTCTAGGCGTGCCACCTAAAAATAATATAACAACACGGCTCATTTATCCGTGCCTCTTCCAATAGTGCATTGTGTAACATCACTTATAAAACTTACATTACCTTATCTCTCTTGGGTTTTATCTCCCTGGCAACATCACAGTAACCCATGATTGCCTCAACAAACTTAAACATTCCTGATCCAGCCTTACTGATGGCTTGCATCTCCTCAACGCTTGTCTGGAGGTTCTTCAGAAAGCCTAGCCAGGTGGAATTGCAAGAAAACAATTACTGTGGAATACTTGGCAAATAAAAAAAATCATATGCAGTACATTTGGTATTATCATTTGCAGCCTTAATGGTAAGTTTCCATTGATCATGAAGTCAACTCACCTTTTACAGTCCTGACCTGGTTGTTACTTATGGAATCACAGTCCATCTCCATCAGTGAGCGCAGGAAGTTAGCCTCCGACATCATCCCCTTGGCTGACTGCCAACTGATTTCCTTGTTGCCGCGAAGCACCAGGATGCATTCACAAACTACTTGTACTTGTTTGGGTGGTTTGGCAAAAGAGCTGCACAATGGACCAGCAGGAAGAGTCAGACAGAAGAAGAGGACTGATTAACAGATGACTCAAGTTTGCTTCTTTGCTCACCAAAAGGGACCTCTAAACACATTTCATTTATTTATTTAAAAGGGACAGTGCATATTAATGAACATATAAATGTAAATATGCCAGAATTTGTACATGCACATGTACACGCATGTTGCATCTAGTGTTATTAGGTTAAGCCTGGATTGTGTATTATTGATCAGTGTTTAATTAAACTTTCTAAAACATCACCCCGTATGTAGTATGCTTTGAGTAATCATTTTTTCTTTACATTTAGAAAGGTGGGTTTGTGAATTGTTTCTAGCAATTTTTTCTCCAGCAGAATGAGAATGATGTTCTGGGTGAGGAGGGGAGTTTACCGGATCTCCGTGACATCAGATTTTTCCAGGTCTTGCAGAGCATTGCGGGCTGCTTCTAATGCCGGCAGAGCTTCAGCCAGAGAACTTTCAGCTTCCGTCTTCTCAACAGCAATGACTTTGTTCTGCTCCTCAATCTCTTTGGCTTTGTCTTCTGCCAGAGTCTTTTTCTCCTCAGCTAGAAGGGAAAGTCATTGATAAGTGGTTTGTAATAGCTGTGTTTTAGCGTCAGTGGACTAGAGGACACTTGTGTTTATTATGAGAATAAGTTAAGACATGCAGGTACTCACTGACCTACGGTTGTGTTTGTGCCAATCTCTTCCAGCAGGGCTTCACAAGCTGTGGACTTTTCCGCGAGGACAACCTTCTGATCAGCGAGCTTGATATTCAGTTCAGCCAGCTGCACACTGGCTTCCTTTAGTTTATCTAAACCTCCCTCTAGACGCTTGCACTGGGCTAGAACAGAAGAGAACAAGTTAACAGTGTCTTAAATAATCACAAACAAATTACTGCACAGTAGTCGTGAGGTTAACCCTTCCAACAGAGGCATAGTATTTATAACATGACCCGTCTTCTCACCCAGGATATATTTGTCTTTTTCCCTCAAGAGGTTGGAATAGGTACTGATAAAGTCCAAGTAGTTCTTTGGAGTAACAAAGTTGCAACGTCTGAGTTTTTGCTGGAATAGCTTGCTATAGTCACCCACGGATCTATGGACCATGCATACATGGTCTACAACTGCTGCAGAGTGGGCTTCAGGAATCATTGGATTTTCCCCTGTACAAAGACAAAAGAAGCTTCAGGTCTCATCACAACTACGGAAAGAAAACTATTTTTTCTGTGACAAAATTGTTTTAAAAACTTTAAATGTGTGTAATTACAAACCAAGAAAAGACTGAGCCACTGCAAGTAACGCCTGTGGAGGCCATGGCAGGAACCAGTCTATCACAGTGTTGTTCATTAGTCCTAAAAAAAAAGTGCACATAGTTAGTAAAATAAAATCTGAAATTACCAATTCAGGTGTAGCTTAAACACATATTTTACCTGGGAAGTTCCTGCAGCGTGTCCTCAGGGTGTCTCCCACTGGAGACATGCCTAAAACAATGTGCAGATTGTTGGCACTCTTGTTGACAAAGTACTGCCATACACTCTCTTTAGAAGGACCTGCTCCCATCTTAAGAGCCTCATCACGAAGCTGGTTGAGAACCGACTCCTTCTCATCATCAGGGAACAGTGCAGGAACAATACCTATACAGTGAGAGTATGATCTGAGTACTACAGCTGCAGCTTTTAAGAAAGATAAATCAAATGTGGGCCAGGAGGTTGAGTGACATCCAACCTGAGGTGAGCATGTTGTTAATGAGCTCCAAGAAGCCTTCCTCAGCAACATGAGCATCAGTAAAGAGGAATACTGTCCTCTTATTTTCAATGCCAAGCTTCAGGTACAGTGTTTTCAGGTCGTCGCGGAGGTTCGATTCACTATATCCTCTGCTCAGAGCTATCTCAAACACCTGGGACAAGCACATTCAATTACTAAGGGCTGCAAATGTATTTGTGTATACAGTTTGATTCTGCTTAACCCTGCAAAGTCTAATTTCCTTTTCCAATTCTCTTCTTTAGCAGCTTTTCACTTACAAGACTACTCGTTTTACATTGGAAGACAGTGTCACCTAGTGGTTGGACATCTTAGTAGCACCTATTTGCTCTGCTTTAACTGTAATTTTAGTATACAGCACATGCCTTTTTCTTTACAAATATAGAAATGTATATCCATTCTACAACCTCGCAGCCGGCAGCGAAGGCAGCGAGCTTAGTGAGGGACTGTTTGCCTGAGCCCCCCACACCGACAAGCAGAGCATGGCCACGATCGATGCGAATGATTCGGTGAATCCGGGTCAGATGTTCCAGAGCATTATCAAACAGTACCAGGTCCATCCTTGACTTGTTCTCATTGTATTCCTCTAGGATTTCCTGCAGAGAGACATAGAACAGTGGTCTCACGAAAGACGCATTCCAAAAACATTAGACTCAGGCCACCATCCCTGTTAGAACACAATTATTGACTTGACAATACCTGAAACAGGGCTTTTGAAGCATCATAGTCTTGTATGTCATCATAGACCCTTGGTTCGGTGTCACTGAGGGCTGTTCTGTAGTCTCCAAACAGAATTGGGTCCCTCATGACTGCCTCCATGTCTGACTTGAAATGCTCCTCAATCAGGCTCTTTATGTGGCCCTGGACCTGAAGGCAAAAACCAGCTGAGAACTGTAGCACTAAAAAATTTTTTTTACTGTACAGTAAGTTTGAGTCTATATTTGTAATTCCACACATTTTATTTGTTTTTGTAGTCAATTTAAAGGAGGACTTCTAGTAAATATCTAGTTATTACCAAAGCTTTATCAGTTTGATCAATGAGTCTGTCATGGAAGATTCTCAGGCACTCATTTCTCCAAACACGCACAAATTGGGTAACAGTCAAAAACCTGTTTGAGAGAAATCGGGGAAAGCAAAGACATTTAGAAACATACACACATGTTAATATGTCACTAGAGTGAATGAGCCGATCGGACCTGTCGGATTTGGTGAGGGTCAGTCCATTGTAGACTCTGGACAGGTCCCTCAGGTTGAAGATGTAGTGGAACTTGGAGGGAGTCGGTGGCAGATCTTTGATGATGGTGTTGTAGAGTTCCAGTGTGCAGAAGGTGACTTTATCACAAACCTTCTGGATGACATCCTCAAATTGCTAAAATAGGTTACCATGTTTATTAAGTCTGAGTGATACGGATGGTTGAGAATATGATGCATAGTAAATAATCCAGAGACAGTAAGTGTCTGGTTGACACTCCAGCATAGGAACAACATACATTACAATTAGAGTTACAGACTTTACACTTGTATTTTAATTCTAACTCATTTGCCAAAAAAGTGACAAAAAACACAATTAACAAGACTGATAGCATGTTTCCCCCAAAATTTTCTATAAATATTACAGTATTATCGTGAATTCTTTTGGCTATGATAATCGTGTAATGAAAATCTGATAAAAAGACAACCATCACTGAGATTTGTTTTGATTTACGTGAGAAAGACACACTCACCCTGGTGTGGCCTTTGATAATGGAAGCATAGATAAGGTGGAGGGACTCCACTGTGGGGAAGGGGATGCCGAAGACACTGAAAAGGGAAACAAAGCGAGGATCCACCTCGTTCCTCCCACCCCCTGCCTTTCCCATGGCAGCAATAAAGCCAAGGTCCTTCAGGATTTTGTAGTTCAGCTCTTTGCCTCTGTCATATAAGCCTCCTCGGTCCAGTAGCAGCTTCAGAAGTGCAATAGGCTGTTGTGTGCCGTAACTATCCACCTAGACAAGTGTGTTACAAAAATTTCAAACGCACAAGAGCAATCACTCATCACAATAAAGGAAATTAAAGACTTTGGAGCAGGTACCTTTGGCATGTTCATGTCATCCATAAAGACCAGCAGTCTCTTCCCCATAGGAGGGCCGTAGATCTCTTTGGTCCTTTTCTCCACATTGGCCTCCAGGTTTCTCTGCAGGTCCATTGAAGTCGTTCTGGATGAGAAGTTGATGATCAGAGTATTCTATGAACAGAAAGAGAGACATTTAAACTCAAGGAACATAAGAAAAGAGATGTTGTATTGTTCAATGTTAAACTTACCCTTGTATCTGCATTCACATTCTTGACGAAATTCTGAATGGTGGCAGTCTTGGAAGTTCCAGACTCTCCAACCAGCAGCACAGGCCTCTTTATCTTCACCATCTGTTCCAGGATCCAGCCAGCTCTTGTCGTGTCAATAGTTGGCACTAAAGCAAAAATATGAAGGAAACATGAAGAAGAAATCAAAAGCAAAAAACTTTAATGCATGTATTCACATGTAATTTGTCTTCGCTTCACAGCTCACACATGTGTACCTAGAATATCAACGAACTTCCTGTCAGGGTTGTGAATGTATTTGGACACCAGGGAGCTCCAGGGAACCCACTTCTCCTGTGTTCCATCGAAATGGAAATCATACAGAGATGGGAGGTATCCTGTATGGACGCAGTCATTTTGTTGTCAGTAAGTAACACAATAAAACACACGTGCACAAAAGGAATAAACTGTAGTAAAAAATAAAACTAGGTATGGTTTCGTCATAATCTTTATTGATTCAACCCCAAACAATAAAACATCCAGTATATTAACTTCCAATGATGAGGGACAATTTTCTAAAAGTTTCATATTATATAATCTCTGCTATACAATAATAAATGTAACCCACATTCAAACCTAACTTAAACGGGTGAAAACATGCATAATCTTGACAATGCATGGTCATTTGAACAAAATCTAACAACAAATCTTTACCTGGGATCTCACCAGGTCCAGCCGGGACTTTCTCATCATGCACTGTAGTTAAGCAGGAAAGCTTTTTGATGAACTCATCAAACTTGACCCTGCTGCTCTCCAGTAATGTAGCCCCCAGTGAGCAGTACAGAGCCTCCAGAAAGTAACATTCCAGGACTTCAGCACTGCTGCTCTCACTCTCAAGCAGTGCGTCCAGTATCAAGCACAACTGAGTCACCTGAACACACCATCAGTACATGCACAATCAATTCAAGTACTCTGAATATGGGAATATACCAAACTGCAGTACATTTGAGATGGATGAGATTAACCTACCATATTGAGATCTGTCTGAGGGACAACAGTCTTCAGTTTCTGGCCTTGTTTGCCATCAACAATACCATCCACAATCATGTCAATGGAACTGTGCACGTATTTCTCAAACAGTTTGTTGAGCACTTCTTGTTCCTAGAAAATACATTGTTGAGATATTGTTATCAAATTATAAACATGTATATTTATTAAATAGTAAATACATTTATTTCTTTTACCTTGACAGGTCTGTTGTTCACCCATCTCTGCCAGTATGGGGTATATCGCAGGTTTTTAGGGTCGACAAAAACCATCCCACAGCGGGAAACAGTAGCAGGGGAAGCATACTGCAGATCTCCAACCTGTTGAAACAAAGTTTTATTACAAAATGCTCTGAAAGTTGCTTTGCAAAAAAAGTACAGGGAGGGTTATTGTGCTAACAGCAACCTTAGAATTCAGACAAACCTCGAACAGCAGGGCACAGTGACTCTGTAAACGGATCCTTTCTCCATTGGCGAGCGTGAGGAGCTTGTTGTCATCCATCACTGAGTTCATGTTCTCGACCCACAGAGCATCCACATCCCCATCAAACAGGATGTACCTGTGAGTCAAAGATCCTGCTGTTATGTAGTGTTTCACAGAAATTCTGTCTTCTTCTTCTCCCAATGTTTGATTGTATGAATGATTTCAGTGGCATATTGCACATGCTAATCAACCGACTGATTCAATTTCTCCTTGAACTTTTAACTTTTTACCTCCGCTCTTTTTTGTCAGTAGGCTTGTTGATGTCACGGAAGATGTTGGATAAGATCCCATCGGTCCAGTCTCGAGTGTCAGGGTCCAGAACACCGTAAAGTTCAATGACACTCATGGCTTTAGCGTTCAGCGGATATAGCTTGGTTTGCAATCCCAATCTAATGATGAAATAAAATAAAGGTTACTGCTGTTCACACTAAAGATCAGAAA
The DNA here is from genome assembly GCA_900302755.1 of Chromis chromis. Classification (NCBI taxonomy): domain Eukaryota; kingdom Metazoa; phylum Chordata; class Actinopteri; family Pomacentridae; genus Chromis; species Chromis chromis. The sequence goes on from OMNN01101305.1 coordinate 47,737, forward strand.
CGTGATGTAAACTGACACTGACTTGGTCTGAGCTTGGCATAATGTGCTGATCACTACTGATTTCCCTCCACCTGTTGGTCCAACAACCATAGTGGTGTGCCTGGTCATCATCGTCTCATACATCTGCACTACTTTATCCACCTGAAACCACGGACAGGATGAAGAACAGGGTATCAGCAACTACTGTAGACTCACAGGCTGAAACTAAATCTTAAGGTTAAAATCTAAACTCCAGATGTAACACCTGGTTAGGCAGTAGGACATATTTGTTGTCTTGCAGTATCTGTTCCACAGCATCGTTGAAGTTGGGATAGCGAACACGAGGGCAGTCCAGCCCAGGAAACAGATCTGAGATCAGTCCGAGAAACAGAGGGACATCCTCAAACACAAACTTTGGCAGGTTCATGTCCCTGAGAGCACGCATCAACACCACATCCTGCCGAGAGGAAAGACAGAGATACAGATTTTTTTAATGTTCACAACAGTTAAACTGGTAAACATTTCAAGAACGTTTCAAAACTGAAAACAATTAACCTGTTCTTCATCAGCAAAGAAGCAGCTATTAAAAGTATATATTTTTCAATATGGGGTTGAGTGAGGGTAATTTATCTAGAGATAGCTTTTAGCTCAGATAGCTGCCAACATTTCATATAAAATAATGAGGAGAAGTAAAACCTAAAATAAAATATAGCAAGAACAGATTTCAGTAGCATTTCTTTTTTTCTCTATGACATTTTGCAGCATTTTCCCAAGGGCAATCATCCTTCAGTCTACACCTGAAGGATCACAAATAACTTCTTGATGTTCTATTCAGGTGAAAATCAAAAACACAAACAATGATCTTGGGTCTTTACCTCACAGAGGTCCGTCGAGCCTCTCTTCAACTCTCCAGCCATCACTAGGACAGACTTAAGAGCTCGCAGGCCAAAGTCATAGTGAGACTGCTTGGACAGCTGCTCTCGAGCCAACTTATAAAGTACCGTCATCTTCTTTGCCAGCACCTACAATAAACAAAAGTGAAGACATTATATTCTCATAAACGCATGTACATGGTTCATTATATATGACAGCATCAGTTAAACAATGAACAATGTAATTTGTGATTTGTGTGTCTATCTCTCACCTTTGCCATCAGGAACCCCTCAGAAAAGAGCATAATCTCACAAATCTGCTGCAGGTCAGGCACAATGACCACCACAGGCCTGAAGAGGGCTTTGACTGATTCTGGCAGCTCTGTACGTCCTGCATAACCGGGGTTCATAGTGATGAAAATCCCCATGCGGTCATCCAAGCTGATCTCCTGCCCTTCAAACTGATGTGCATATTGAGAAAGAGGTGGTTTAGGCAGAATAAAGTCAACAGCTCTTGTGCACTCTGGCTAAAAGAGCAAATTTATTTATCTTATCTTATATAACCTTTGTTTAACCAGGAAGTCCCTTGAGATAAAAGAAATCATTTTTTCGAGAGAGACATGGCCGAGAAGGCTGACCACTATATAGTTACCAAAGAATACAAATGCATGACAGCAATTGACATAGGACAAAAGCAAAGCACATTAAAACAACCAAGAGGTTAAGATATATAAAGCAAAATCCAGCACAGGAATAGCAACTGTACTCTTCAGTTCAACATCTTTTGATCAGAGCTTTGAACTCTGAAGTTAACTTCAATCTTTATACAATATCCTTGGATGTATATTTAAGATGGAATTGTTTTTAATACATTTATTACTGGTTGTCCATCACTGCAACAGACTTACAAGAAACCTTTTGAGGTGCAGAATGAGAGCGTTGCGGATAGTCTGGATTTGGGAGGAGATAACTGACAGAACTGAGGCATCAATGCGATTGAACTCATCAAAGCATCCCCAAGCTCCACACTGGGCGAGGCCAGAAAAGATCTTACCCACAGCCTGCACACAAAGAGAAAAGGGATTTGGGCAAACAGGTAGTAAAAAATGAAAATTACGGTACAGTAGGGATAGAGGATAGAGTCACACTTCTCAGCAGCTGTTGGGTTTTCAAGTGTTCTTACCATGTAGTCCATGCCCTCACCACAGTTTGTAACCACACAGAGCAGACCTAAAGCTTTAGCCAGATCTTTGGTGGACTCTGTCTTTCCTGTACCAGCCGGCCCAGCAGGAGCTCCACCCAAGTACATGGAGAGGGCCTGCATCACAAATACACACCCACATACACAGATACACTGTTATCAAAACAAGCTGACAGAACACTTTATATGTGTCTGCTTAGATGTTACAAATTTACAAAATGTTTCAGACCTGCGTGATAGTGAGGTAGATCCGGTCTGTCAGTGGGGTTATAACCAATCGGCCGTTCAGCCCCATGTATTCATAGCCGTAGGAGAACGAAGCACTGCACTGGTGCACAAATAGGTTGTCATGTTTACGAATCCAGTAGAATCTTAGTTGGCTTTCCCACTCAAATTCTTTTGCATCCATTATGCTGGAAATAAAGATTTTTGTTTTGTTTTATTCTTTTATTAAAATGAAGTCACCATCAAAATGAGGATGTGCAAAGGCTAAGTTCACCTGTTTCGTACAAAGCTGTCCACAATGTCTCTTGCATGGACATCGATGATAAGCACAGTGTTGATCTTTCGTCTGTCATTTTTCTTCAAAGGTTGTGTAATGCGTGTTACCAGCTCATCAATCTGCTGGTGCATTTTGTCAGCGTAGTTCCTCAATGCATGCTTCTCTCCCTTCTTCACCTTTTGAAAGACATCCTCTACCTCCCAGGTCCACCACACTTGATTTGCAGCCAGCACCATCATTCCCTGGTACAGCAACATCCAATCCACCCTGAGAAACACAGGAATAACAAAGTCACTATGGATCATTTGCGCTAAACAGACACTGGAAAAACTGTTCACACACATATAGTATTTGCACACACCTACTCCTGTCTTCACAGTAGCGGAAGATTGCTTCCTTGGTGATGAGTCTATTCGTCCTCCTCATCTCCAGAAGCACTCCCATCATCCACTCCTCCACTCTGCCCTCCACTGGGATGGGATTCCTCAGCTCCATCACCTCACCCTCAGCAGACACCATGGCTCCAACAACTGTAGCTCCACAGCTTTCCACATCAAATCTCAGAGATGCTATGTTGTCATACATCTTATGGAACAAACAGAGAAAAATATCAAGGAGAGTGTTCAATCTGCAACATTGAAAAATGAGGGCTCATGTCTTTTCTATCCCTCTTCCAATGTCAGTAGTGGCCAGATACCTTGATCATGTGCTCCTGGACACATGCAGGGTCACTACTTCCAAGAATACTGAGCAGTTCATCATCGGAAATGAAGAAAAAGCGAGGAAATGCATTCCGTTTGGAGTCCAGGTAGTCATTAAGACCCTTTTGGCACCTCTCTAGACCATCACTCAGAGACTGCAGGTCTGTTAGGCGGTTGGGAACCAGGCAACATCGCTTAATGTTCGGACTCGTCACTGTGACATTCATTATCTATAGATAATTCAGGAGAAGATTATACTTTTACATTTCCAGTAATAAAGTACTTTGCTTTAATCAGGCTAATATTATGGTAACACTTACGTCTTTAAATCTTTTGTCAATGTTATCAAATTTCTTTGCTTCCTCGGGTAACTGCGAGCGAATGTCTCCACCAATGAATATGCTCTCCAAGTACATCCATTTTCGTTGTACCAGCAACCAAACCTGTGCAAGAAATATTTTATCAGTAATGATTTTATGGATCAGCTTTAGCGTAATAGGGAATTTGCCTGCTCTCACTGACCTCTATGGTCTCACTGATGAGGGACAGATTTTTCTCCCATTGTTGTATGGGGCTAAGGAAGGGTCCAACAAAACGGCTACCGGCCATGCTCTGTAAGTTCATGACATCATTGTCCACATTCTGCAGTATCTCATCCACAGCACCCAGAATGGATCCACGCTTCTGGGTGCCTTTAAAATAGGGCTGCACATTGAATGTCATTCTTTCCCAGCTGTTGACCACCCCCTCCACTCCCTGGAAGCACAGATATAGAAATGTACATATATGAATAATACGTTTTATAAGTAATGGTGATTTAACTGATAAACTGATAAAAGTGATTAATAACTCCAGTTTGAGATAATTCAAAAACAGGGAAGCTTGCCATCTCAATACTGAGCTCCTTCACAGCAGAGGTGACAATGTCACCTATGACATCTGCGTATTTGTGTAACTCCATAGCAAACATGTTCTCCAGAGTAAAGGTGCTGGTGTTGATCTCAAAGCTAGTGCCAGTCCTTTCCATCAGCTCTTTCCAGTGCCTAAAATATAAAAACATACTTATTTTTACTCAGTGTTTTGTTTGGCCTGGTCTACAGATCATATTTATACATACTACTACCATAAATAGACTATTTCATTGTCCATTGATGCCACATCCGAATCATCTGTATTGTATAAAGTTAACATCACAAAAAAGAACTTAATTACAAAAAAATATTTCACACTCAGGTTATAATTCATTTTCTTTTGGGTGTCAGGTTTATTCCACTTAAGTTTTAGTATCGATCTTTAGACTCACCTGTCCTTGAGGGCCTCATTCTTCAGGTCCAGCAGAAGAGGCAGAGACTCTCTGAACTCTTTCATACGTCCTTCCAGGAAGAAGGCCACAGGCATGGCGCGCACGTCTTTGGGTAGATGTCTCAAGCTTTTGATGAAACCGTCAATACCCTCTTGTAGCACCTGGATGTTTAAATCTACCCACAAGGTCTGCGACCACTCTGCCTTTGCATCCTGAGAAATGCATGAAATTAAATATTGGAAAAAGAAGTTTGTGTAATGTATTCTGATCTGTAATTTTTTCAATTGACAGTCACCATATCCCACCTGCTGAGCTTTATAGACATTATATATCTGTCTCAGGCCCTCCATGTCCTTCTGCATGCTGACAACTTCTGGGTAGACAGTAACTGGTAGGTCCAACAGCTTCTCAGCATTAGTTAGGTCCTGCCGTTCTGCCACAGTCTTGGCAAGATCGACCTCATATTTTGCCATAATGGCAAGTCCTGCAAGGAACACAAGAGAGAGACTGTTTCCCCCACTATGTTTCAACATTTAATATTATTTCTCTGGATATAGTAACTTAGATGCAAGTGCACACGTACCTTTCTCCAAATTATCTCCCACAGCTCCAGGACCATGCATGTTAAAGCTTTCAGCAAAGATAGACAAGCCTTGTTTAAACTCTTCAATCTTGTCCTTTGTAATCTTTGAGTGAGATGACAGGAGAACCGGAGGTGGAGAAACTGTAAATGTCTGAAACAAAAATACTTTTCATTTTCTGTTTCAGTTGTGATGTCTTACCACAGTAAATGATTTCTTGACATCTGTCAGACTTTCATCCACTTGTCTGGATTCTATAAACAGATCATTCCACATCTGGCTAATACTGGCCACTAGCTCCAATTCATCCTCTCCAACCTAAAACACATAAAATACAACAAGTTCAGCATGAGAAACAATATTAGTTCTAAAGGGACAACAAATACGCATTAAGCCCACAGTACCTCTACTTTGTACATGGCCAGTGTTCTGTATCTTTCCCGAATGTCACTGAATCTCATTTCCACATCCAAAGACATGTCTCTGATGTGTGAGATGGTGCTAAGGACAGATTTCAGGTCCTCAAAAGTGTCTGGGTTCTGTTTCAGGTTCTCTGAGAGTTGCTGTGGCATAAAATATCCATAAAGACACATCAAACGTGAAAACCAAAGAATATATCATATAAAAACACTAGAAAAAGTATGTAGCATGAATCAGTACCATAAGTTCATCCCTCAGGTTGAAGAGATCCTCTTTGGCAGGCTTGTTGAGTAAGCTACCTAGTGAACTGATCCAGGATTCAGCGGTCTCCTGCACTTTGTGAGCCAGAGGCTGCAGGTTTAGATGGATGATGTGCTCATTCGTAAACAGAGGCTCCAGCATCACTTCCTGATTGATATGAGCAAGGAACTGGAGCTTATCGTCATACATGACACAGGATGGTTTCTTTGCAGCAAACTTTTCATGGACAACGGTTTTGTTCCTTTCCCAGAGAGGCCGATAGCGTTTCCAGTGGATAAGGTACCGATCCACAGAGAGAAGCAGCCGGTGGATGTTCTGGGACACTGTCATGGTGCTCTCGTTTATCTGAGGATGCTGCCACACATCACTGTAGAAGCTGAAAATCACAAACTCTTCAACACCCACACGTTGTGGAGGGCACTCAATGCAGGTCCCATGCATCCAGCGCACAAATTGCTTAAAACACAAAAATATATTCAGAATCAAGTCACATCAATCAGATTACAATGAATATTTATTTTTTAAACGCAGTGATATATAAAACAATTGTGACAATCCCACCTTGGTGCTCTCTATACAGTCTCTGACACACTGCATGATCAGCCAGTAGATTTCATTGCTTTGGGGCTGCAATACAATCTTTGGAGCAGACAGGATGGCGTCAATTTGGAAAAGAGCAGTGCTTCCCATCAGCGTCATGCTGAAGGCCTGTATGTTCCTGAAAACACGAAACATACTCATTGAGACAGATATTGTACTACACTTCAGAAATGCAGTGATTATTACAAAACACACAGTAGATAACTTCAACATCATATAGTTACCTCAGCACCATCTGTATGAGGGCGTCTAGCACCTTGCGTTCCCAGTACATGTAATAACTCGCCATACATTTGGCTTTGCCACTGCTGGTTTCCATGATCAGATGTTCTGTCTTTGTGATGAGAAATCCAATGCTGGTATACTTCCTACTCAGCAGATTTATGGTCTTGACCCGCTCTCGCTCAATGTGTTCACAGAACTCCTTGACACCTTAAAAATAATCAGTTAAGTCAGTAACAATATGTTTGAATCCTTGTAAAATTTTCATAGCCAAAAAATAATATCCTTCTTCAAGTTGTACCTGGTAAGTCGCTTGATTTATCTGGCACTGGAAATTTCAGTAAGTTTGCATTCATCAAGGATTGCAACTTGGAATCAATTTCCTTCTCATTGTTGTGAATTTGACTGACAAGTGACTCAAACTTAGAGACAGACTGAATGCCTCGTTTGATGAATTCAGGGATCCCTAAAACCAAACAAATATTATCTGATATCAGTTTTACAGGCAATAACAATTTCATCAGACCAAAAGTGTGCATATGTCAGACTACACAGATATTTCAGCCTCTGTAGGCACCGTACTCAAGGAATTCCAGTTGACTCTTTTGCATCCAAAAAGCATCTCTTTTCGGACAGCTTTGATGTGTGGAGCTAGCATAATCATGTGTGCCTCACTCAGGCTGTCCATTACAGAGTGGTAACAGTTGACAAGCCTGTTAAGGTCATCGACATACCTAAAACAAAAATTGAAACAAGTCAGAGATTACATAAACCAGGGGTTTTAAGTTTTGGTATAAACTCTGTGTGTAGTTAGAGGTGAGTCATCACATGATTAATTTGTCCTCTTGTATAGCAACATTTTGAGGAAGATCAGGAATCGAGTAGCCCAGTGCTGAAAGGTAGTTTGCCTCAGAAATGATTTCCTTGATCTCTGGAGAAAAGTTCACCACATAACGAACGCCGCTCTGTAGGCTTTTTTCAGTTGGTGTGACATCCTGCAGGGAATTGAACATAATAAAAATAAGAATAGCTGTATTAAAGCAATTAACAGTTAGAAGTAACTTAATTATGAGAGATACATACCCCTTCTCCCTGGACTGGATTTTCACTAGTAATCATGACCAACAGGGTTTTCTTTGTTAGCGATAGAAAGTTGCATTCTGTCTCATCCAGCCAGCACTCATACTTCTTAACCTCATAGTCTTTGATGTGCTGTGCCATTTCCACATACTTGTCCTTGGCCTGAGCAGAATACAGCATAATCACAGGGGGGGCTTTAATTAACATTTCGGTGTCTATAAAGTTTAATATTTATACTGACCTACACAGCTGTGCAACAGGGAAATAACTCACCACTTTGCCCTGCTCACCCTCCATCATCTCCGGCACTTTTAGGAAGGGAAGGATGGTTTCTTTGATGCGGTGGAAAAGAAATCGGGCCCATCTGATGGCTCCGGCCACAGCAGGCTCATCCTTGCTTAGCGGCGGTTTGTCCTTCTTTTCCTCAAAGATTTCATTTATGTTGTCCACCTACAACAATAACAATAAAGACTTGCTTGTGCTTGTGGGGGATCACATCACTGTATACAAAACCCCACCGATACAGCTACATGAAATGAACATAAAACATGGTTGCACAGCATTTTATGACGAGACTTCATAAGATGTAACTTCCAGGTTTTATATGGATTAATAAGCTGCATGGTGATGCATCAAAGCTACATAGAATAAATGCCATTTGTAATTAGAAGTAGTTAGCAGTGGTTGCAATTAGGTTTGCACACTTGCTTACAACAGAAGTCATGTTGCAAAACACATGCATGGATTCCCTGTTTCTCAGCTAATTCTTTGATAGCAGGGTTTTTCCAACACAGAAAAATATTTGGTGGCACCCCCAAGTGTTTATTTTCTGGAGGAAAATCGCTAGCGCCAAAGTAATGACTATTTAGAATATTAATAATAGTGATTTTTGTTTATCAAATGGTAAGAAATAGCAAAAAAATGCAAAGATTTCAGTCAAATATGATAACACAAGCCTAATCATGCTTACTTTTGTGCATAGTCACCCCTAAATCCCCATTTAGGGGTGACTATGCACAGGAAACAGCTCGATAGTAACCAAACTTTAACTGCAAAGAAAAACATGAACCAGCACTTTTTCTTCATTTCACAGTACAGTACCTCTTTGCAAAACTGAGCCAGAATGTCATTAAACTTTTTCATCAAATGGTTCTTGACGGCCTCTCTGGAGCGGATGTGTTTGAATTTCAGCAGCATTTCAAAGGCAGCAGCTGAAGAACGCAGTGTCTTAAAAGACTGATCAATGACGTTCATGGCCTCTCCCTCAATAGCCTGAGCAGACACGTAAAAACTAATCAGCTTGATAAAAGAAGTATAGCACACATAATAATATGCAATTATGTTGGTACAAACTGACATTAAATTATGGGATTACACTGATACTATAATATTACTACTGCTGAATTAAATTATGTCACATTTAACAGCTTCTGTAATATGGCCACCTGAACTGTAGTGTCGAAGTCTTGCGTGATAATTTTCCAGCTGCTCATCTTAAAGATGTTGAAAGGATCAAAAGTGACTTCCTCAATAGGCAAAACCAGATTATCCACTCTGCACAGCAGTTCATCAATGCGTTTTGGGTCACCGGTCACACCTTTTAGCTCTGGACCAAAGATGTTATTGAAATCATCCAAAGTCTGCACAACACAAAGCCGGAAGAACACTTTCACAAAACTGATCTTTATTTCAGGCAATGACCTGCTCAGTTATTGAGTGAGGGGTCGGTATTTATGTGGTGTATATACACTGACCTGCAAAATGTTGTACAGGTCCTGGCAGACAGAAGCCATATAATCAGTCCTCTCAAACAGTCTTTTACGGTCAAATTCCCAGCGTGGACCACGGCCTAATTCTTCAATTTCAGCACGCATCTCAAAGTATGAAGATTTCCACTTATCCAGAGCCTGCTTAGCCTCATGCACCTTGGATATGGCTACTTCCCTCTTATCTCTGTTCAAAGCACAACACACAGTTGAGTCATAGTGAAACAACCAAACAACACTGACACTGTAAAATAGATTTACATTTTAACTGCAAACTTTTAATGTATCCACACGTACTTGAATAGGGTGTGGACATCAATTACTTGAGTCACACGGTCACACAGTAGCCAGGCAATACGCTCCATTAGGGGGACCATGCGCTCATTTGTGTTATAGTGGTCAGTGATCATCCACACAATCTGCAGGTTCTCCATCAGATCAGGGATGGTCTCCAGGACCACACCAAAATTTGCTCCAGTAGCCAGATTCTACAACAGACAAAGGTTACTTAAAAAATAGATTATTTAGCAGTAATGCAATAATTCATTCAATTTAACTGATATTTGAGAGATCATTGAGAGCATGGCCTCATTGTCAGTGATGTCATGAGTGCAAATTAAATGAAAACCAGAAGAACAAAGTGTAAAACCCACATTCAGGAGTTGAGTAGTTTGTAATGGTTTTGACTTGTAGTTTTACTGTGTGTTGTAAAGTACTCCAAGTGTGTGCAGCATAAAAACTACAAATAGTTCTCCCAAGTTTAGCGTTTGCATATGGGACTTAGCAATAGTCAGTCTCTTGAATGTGTCACATCATGGTTGTGGGATCACTTGTTACGTGATGGCAAGTTGCCATTTAGGGCTTTGTAAATGAATAGAAACCAGTGCCTGTCACACCTTCCTCTTACAGATGTCCATCAAACCTTTCCATAAAAAAATAAAGAAGTAGTATAACCGTTGCTGGAAATAAATCTTATGGATTTATTTATCTTTTTAAAAAGGGCAGCTCACCATGAAGTGTCTTTCCAGTATCTTGAGGACGCTTACGTTATCCTCTGACTCCAAACGGTATTTAGAAAGTTCAGCAATTGTTCCTTCCATGGTCTTCATAACGCCTGCATCTGCTTTGGTCATCACCTCTAGGATCTTCTCCACCACAGGCTGTTTCAGCTGCTCACTCAGAGCACCCAGGACAGAGGCATGATCCTGCCAAAGCACTATCTCAGCCATAGGGCCAGGCGCCTGGAGCAGAAATGGAGAGTGAATGTGTCACATTGGTTTATGGTAGGCACCATGTACACTTTACGCTTTCTTCTACTGCATTGGTAATATTTGAGAAAGAAATGGTGGGCTTGACCACAAGTCCTTCAGCTGAGGTATAACTTCTTTAGCTGTGATTCCACCAAGCCTGCCTGTGTTGAACCTCAGAATACAGGAAACGACACAAACCTTTGGTTTTTTGTTTTGCTGCTCTTCAATGACAATGGTAATGTGAGTCTGCCAGTTCATCACACACTGCTCCAACTTTTCCACCATCTCTTGATCAGAAAGCAGGACATCCACCCCCGAGTCTAGGTCTAGCTCAGGGATGTGCAGTGAAACCTCACCTGGGATAAGGAGACTGTTTTTTTATTATATAATTTTTTAATGAAATGTGTATTAAAGTTTAACCAAGGCTTGCTTTTTCCTCGATTGACAAATTCCCACAAGACATTTATTGCTTATTAACTGATCCAAGATCGTTTTCTTCACAACAGACTATAGTCTTCACAAAAGTTCTACAATGCAGGGATATGCTTGGAAATTGAGAGGAGATATCGGGAATGCTTACAGGTTGCTGATTACTCTGCTGAGCTCAATCAAATAATTTTTGTTTTTTATATTAAAATACTGATGAATACTTGGGTATATCAAATAAAACAAACCTTCAATCTGACGGCATTGGAGATGTTTGTTGATCATTCCCAAAAACTTGTGCGTACTGTTGAGCAACTCATCGCGAATCGTGAACTGCCCACTTGGCTTCGCCGGAGTCTCCTCTTCACCCTCTTCCCTGGCCTCCTTCTGAGGAGAAACTTCCTCCTCTTGATAACCTCCTTCAGTTGTTGTCATCTGGCGTGCAGTAAGCATGGCTACATGCGTCTGACAAGAGAGAGAAATTAGACATCCTGTATGATTTATTTAGAAAGGCAGGTATGTTGAGGTTTACAGCTTTTCTATTGTTGTTACATTCAATTTTAGTTGTGCTGGTAGATTTATTTTTGGCCTTTTATGCCTGTATTGGACAGGACAGTGGATAGAGTCGGAAACGGGAGAGACTGGTGAAGGACATGCAGTAAACGCCCAAGGTCGGAATCGAACCCGGGACAACCACTATGCCTCTACACTTGGGTCACACGAACCATTAACCATTAGGGTATCGGGTGCCCACGAATTGTGTTCTTTTACTTACATGTGCAAGTGTGTTCTGCAGCGACTGAAGGGAGTGTCTGCTATGCATGCCAATGTCAAGTAGCTGAGGCAACAGGATATTGGCCTCATTCATATCCAGTGGTTCAACTATGGGTTCTGTTAAAAACATAAATAATAATATATTGGTTAATCAAGTGCAACAGTAGTTTGAACAAGTGTAATTGTAATGACTGAACTATCATCTCACCCTTTGTGTTCCTGAGAAAGCAGAAGACACGAGAATTCAAGAATCTCTCTGGGAGGTGGTTTACTGCTACATGAAGCTCGATGTGATAGACCACCTTCACCTCAGTCCTCTGAAAACACCAAATCACAAACAGGCCAAACATTTAAACTATCTCTATCAATTTTAATACATGATTTCAAACACAGTCACAACTTCAAAACAATGAAGACAGATCCAGTTAAAGTTTGATCTCACATGGCTGGGGCTTTCTTCATTCGTCTCCTCTGAGTCAGGGGTGTCCTTGTTGTCAGGATCTGAAGTATCTTCATTTTTCTTCTCTGAGAACACAAACACTGTCTTAATGTCCACATTAGGGCTGAACGATTTGCAGAAAATTGCTCTGACTGACATTCCGATTTGATTTGCAATATTACAATGAGGACGACATGAATGTGTAAACTCTTTGTCACTACAGTCAACCCCGGACCAGATGTGCTACAAAGTGTACAAGGTGTGGCGGTTAAATTATGAGACTAGACTTATGTCAGTCAAATCATAGTGTGAATGCCTGAACCAAGAAGTATTAGAGTAGTAGAAAGTTTCTATCCACTTGAATTAAATAAAACTCAATTACAGCATTATCCTCGTAGTTTAAATCGTATCATCTGGACTTGGTTGAGTTAGCTCAAAGACGTTTCTCCTCTCATCCAAGAGGCTTCATCAGTTCTAAACTGACTGGTTGGGAGTTCCAGATTTTATACTCTTCAGGACCCATTAACACTATTGAAACTCCAGTCTACTGGGTGAGAGTTGAGAATGTAAAACAGTTTTACATTCTCTACCCAGGAAGAACAGAACCCATTCACACCTGGCCACAAGGAGCCCTAACGAACCCCATTGTGAGAGGGAAGGACCTAACAACTCGCATAATGAGGGGAGGGGCAACACACACCCAGCAGTCTGGAGTTTCAATAGTGTTAACGGATCCTGAAGAGTATAAAATCTGGAACTCCCAACCAGTCAGTTTAGAACTGATGAAGCCTCTTGGATGAGAGGTGGAACGTCTTCGAGAAACTCAACCAAGTCCAGATGCTACGATTGAAACTACGAGGATAACCATGACCTGGATGACTGAGAACCTTCACAGACATTTTTCCTCATTCCATCCAACATAATGTAATGACCTTTTTTTTTTTAAAGAGTATAAATATTGCTGGATATTCTACTTTAATTTCTGCTATTTCCTTTGTTTGTTATATATAATAATAATAATAATAATAATAATAATAATAACTTTATTTGTATAGCGCCTTTCATACAAGGTTTGCAGCTCAAAGTACTTTACAACAAAGAAACATCCACAATATTACAAGGTAAGAACATTTAAAACATTAACAAGAAAGACTTATACGCCTTGCCTACACTACCACAAACAGCACTACCATCACCTACCCCAGCCTCTCACCATCTGCACCAATAAAAGTGGGGTGTGGGAATACAAACCCTGGTTCGGGTATATATATAGAACAGAATAGAATAGAAATACTTTATTGATCCCCAAGGGGAAATTCTGTTGTTCCAGTAGCAAGTAGAAAGAGTAGAGTGACCACAATATAAATAATATAAAATGTAAATGTAAAAATATACTGAGATTTAAAATGCACAATAAAGTGTAAAATATACTTTGAATGAAAAATGTACTACAATTATGGTAAAATGAAAGAGACAAGTGAGTGCATTAACATCAACACATGTTCAAATGTTAGTAATCACATCTACATAGAGTTAAAGCATCAATAAAAGACACCCAACACAATAAAGGACCTTTTCTGAAGTAGCTACAACAGAAAGTAGAACCTCTGCTGCTTTTATGACATTAACTTTACTGCCAGAGACACTGAAGTTAGTCCCTACTTACCAGCTGGAACTTCAATCTCAATTTCTCTCTCTCTCATAGTTTTGAAAAACAGGAGACAAGAACGCGAGTCTTCCTCAGACACAACGTTCAGATATCGGATGATCGTCTCCTCTGGTTCTCCATCATCCCGACTGAGGAGCTCATCGAAACATTCGGGGCAGCTCGACAAACTGAAGGCGGCAGACACTTCCTGTCGGATCCACTCCACTCGTAAATCGTCGTGAACCATATTGTTCGGTTTAGTTAGTTAAAAAACAACACTTCCTCCTGCCAACACGTCGCCATTTAAAACTCAGAAACTATTTAAACTACACTGTTGTAGCTAAACCGCTTCCCGTTGCCTGGTAACCATCTAACGTGCCTTGTCGGAAGGGAACCATGGGTAATTTAATTCCCGGGTCTTGACTGGAAGGCAGCTGCTGCCTGACCACAATTATATTAGTGCAGTGTTTTTCAACCTTGGGGTCGGGACCCCACCTGGAATTCAAATGGGGTCGCCTGAAATGTCTAGTAATTGATAATAAAAAAAAAAAAGTACTGATAAAAATATATTTTTAACTAATTATTATTCTTTTTAAAATTAAAACACTACACACAATCTTAAACAACTGTATTCTATACTTTCTTTCACTTTCTCGAATATAAATCTAGTTCAAATCAAATGCAGCATTTAAAAATATCTGAGCTGACGCATCTTGATTGAAGGCCGAGATCACGTGACTTTACAGTTACCACTACTTCAGTTCCCTTGCTTCAACCTGACACACAAACTTGAACTTGTCTCTGTTTTAGCTCCATAAGAAACAAACTGTTGGCGTTTTCCAATGATGTGAAAAACAAAAGATTTTGTTGACTTTCTGTGTGACCAGCAGAAAATGTAACCGAAATCTTTGATCAAAAACTAATTCTAGAAAAACAAAAATGTCTTTGGGGTCGCCAGAAATTTGTAATGTCAAAATGAGGTCACGGACCAAAAAAGGTTGGGAACCACTGCACTACACCAACATGTTTTAATATGTTTTTATTTCTTTTTTAAATTCCCTCTTTGTCTTGCATTGGGAACTGCGACATCTTGCAACTTTGCATGAATGATGCAATACAAAAGGCTGATTGGATTGAATACTGACAACAGTACCCTTCCAGGTTTGGTTGTTGAGTCTTTTCATATGTAAAATACAGGATCATTCAAGTATTTATATCTTCATTCCATTTTCCACACAAACATTTTATACAGTGTCATTTCCAGGTTTGGAGTCTGCAGTCAGTGCTTCTTTAAACTGTCTTTTTCTCTCCAGATTCTCATGTGCCTTCCTCCTCTTTTCTTGCTTCCTCTGCACAGACTCTTTCTTCTTCACAAGGACTTCACTGAGTTCTCCTTTATATGCAACATCAAGTTTCTCTCTCATTATTTCCCGTGCACGTTTTCGATTTGTATCCACAGATCTGGTCTGATGACACTGGAAAGGAAAGGGTACAAAACATTGAATGGACATGGTTAGTAAATCACAGAAGTTTGGTTGACAAAAAAAAACAAAAAACTCATCTCAAGGTAGTCTAGCTATTCTGGAAAACTATACAAGTATATGTGAAACTCAACTTTTACACCAACAGAAAAGGGGAATTTTCTTGGCAGCTGGGCAGAGGCTGATAAAGAAAAAACATCAGAAGACCTCTGAGATGAGATTGTTCTATTAAACTGCTGTTTCCAAAGACTCGACTCAACTTTAATTTTGGGTTGTTATTTTAAGATCACACTTTCTACTAAGAGACCACTGATGACAAACAAGACAACTACAGTGCAAGTGAAAGCAGAATTAGATGAATAACAGCTGTATGGCCTGTCCATAAACATCACAGACAGCACAAAACACCCAGTTTGTTTGCCTTTTGCTGACAGAGGTGCTCACACAGACCTCAGAGTGTTACGAGGAACTGAAGTTTAGTTTGTTGCTTTCAGCGATTTGCGGTAGTCTTTCTTCTAAGTTGATTAAATATGTGCAGCATTAAAGAGCAGCAGGATCCATATCAGAGTCTCCAAAGTGAGAGAGTTGCACACATTTACGCACAACAATCATTTGTTTTACAGCTGAATCCTGAGCTCCATCACAGCTAAATATAAAGTTTCTTTTCAAATTGTGGAGCTTTTTGCATTTCAGTTTCACAGCAAAATATTTGCAGATCTGTTACGATTGTGCAGAAGGATGTAGAACGTGACCTAACTAATCATTAAATAAACTACCAAAATATTGCAATGGATAGCTTTAAAATAATGTA
Source organism: Chromis chromis (assembly GCA_900302755.1). Taxonomy (NCBI): domain Eukaryota; kingdom Metazoa; phylum Chordata; class Actinopteri; family Pomacentridae; genus Chromis; species Chromis chromis. The sequence continues at coordinate 64,054 of OMNN01101305.1, forward strand.
AACCTATTTTATTGCACTATAAGTTGCTGTAGTTACAGAAATTATCATCACATGTGAACAAAATTGTCAATTGAAATCATAAACTATGGATGTTTTGCCTGTGGGTGAATATTTCCAACTTAAATGCACTACAGTGTCTCTTCACCTTGACTATTTTGAAGGGACGTTACCTAAATAAGTGAAACTGTACCTGTGCTGTCCATGCACATTAGATAATTAGTATCATTAACCATAAAATAACAAACCAAGGTTTATCAGTATGCCATTCCTTCACTCTGGTATTGACATAATTTCAACTCTCATTTAAAGTCTAATTCAGTTATATCTTTTGTTTTTTTGTATGCCACCCCAAGATTATCATTGGTCCCATCTGGCCCTCCATTTAAAACCTTTCTGGAAGCCCCCTGATGACAAATACATAAAGTTAAAGATGTACCTTCACTACAATCCCAGTGGGGATGTGCTTGAGCACAACACAGTTGCTGGTTTTGTTGGTGGCCTGTCCTCCGGGTCCTGATCCCCTCACAAACTGCTCTTCAAGCTCGTCCTCTATAAGGACTGGGAGGTCCATCAGGTCCTTTTTACCAGCTGTGAAAACACATGTCAGTCCAGCCGGATGCGGTCTGAGCAGCGGGGAGACACCGGGAGAAGCTCTCCATAAGACCCGACTGGACAGTCTGAGGAACGGAACAAGCCCCGACATCACACTACATCTTATTTGATGCCTCCGAAGACAGAAATGTCAATTAATAAATCAATTCCCTGACTAAAAACTTCGTATCACTGCATTTCTGTCTCACGGTCACAGCCTGTCTTGTTTTCTTCACTGTTGTCAGCAATCAGCCAATCAGGAGTCGCTTTGTTCTTCTTCGTGGACAGAATAGCAGGTATGTTGACTCCACACCGCCACCGTCTGTCTAATAGCGGAATAAGACTTCCGGTGAGTGTTGATTTCCTGGTTTGAAGGTTTTTAAAGCCTCTCTCAGGTAGATAATGTGGGTGCATGGCTGCTTGTAGATGCTAGGATAAGTTGGACAGTGGATTAAATTTTAAAAAGCTCATGTCTGCAGTTTTCTGTTCATTTTCTGGATATTTGATGCTTCCCATGTGTTTCATGTTATCATCAGGTGTAATAAAGGCCCAATGCTCCCATCCATCCATCCATTATCTATCCATCCATCCATTATCTGTACACCGCTTTATCCTCTGCAGGGTCGCGGGGGGGCTGGAGTCTATCCCAACCGACTTGGACAAAGGCAGAGGAAACCCTGGACAGGTCGCCAGTCTATCAGGGCTACACATAGAGACAGACAACCAAGCACACTCACATTCACACCTACGAACATTTTAGAATAATAGTGTGAACAAGTTCATTTCGCCTTAAATTGTATAATAGCTTATTTTTCTTCTTTTATCTCAGGCGATTAATTCATTTTTTAAAGGTTTTTTAAATACCTTTTGTGGTTGACAGTTTCGACAGAATTCAGCTGATGTTACTGAGGCGTGGTCAACCTGTCGA
>OMNN01101305.1:65592-100138 GCA_900302755.1 Chromis chromis
GTCATCACCTGACATCTAGATGACGTTCTGAAGAAGACGGAAGAATTCTGTCGAAACTGTCAACCACAAAAGGTATTTAAAAAACCTTTAAAAAATGAATTAATCGCCTGAGATAAAAGAAGAAAAATAAGCTATTTTAGAATAATCAATTAACCTCAGTATGTTTTTGGACTGTGAGAGGAAGCTGGAGTACCCAGTGAAAACCTACGTTGCACAGGGAGAACATGCAAACTCTCACACAGAAAGATCCCAGACGTCCTAACTGGGACGCGAATCGGGGATCTTCTAGGTGTGAGGCAACCGAGCCACCGTGCAGCCCTACCAACACTCCCATCTTCTAATTTTGTAATATTCTAGATAATAAGCTGTCTGTTCATGACCCAAGGACCTTCTATTGCTGCCTGTGACCACATTTCCAAATTCAGGAAACAGAGGAACACTAAACGCTTCACCTTCCACAAATAAACATGACCCTGAGAGAGACCCTGAGTTTTTAGGGAGGGTGTGTGAGGGATGCTACCAATGGAAAGGAGGGGGATTTTTTCTTATTTTTTTCATTTTAATTAAAAAATGTTCACAAAAAAGCAAAGGATTTCAGTATTTACTTGTATACCACTCAACTTTTCTGTACATATAAAACGAGCACAATGCGCAGACTTACAGTCACTGACAAGGCCATACAGTCAGGTTTGGAGTATAAACATGTATCCTCTGAGGGCAGGATTATTTGTCGATTATAAGAATATATAATTGATACTGCTGCAAATAAGTGTGGTAGTTGTAATTACAGTACATCATATAGGTCATGGTTGTATTTAAATGTATGGTGTTTTTACTTTTTAAGTTTTCTTCTATTAAACATGGCTCTAAAGTAGAATGTATTATAATGCATGGACTTACTTTTGAAAAGAAAAAGCACAGTTTACAGTTAAAATCAGTCAACTTAATCACTTAACTGGAGAAGTGCTCCATAATGAAACATTTTTGTATTGATCATAAGCACTGCTTTTCACAATAAAAGTAGCTTTAACAAGTGCAAGGTGGAACTAAATAATAGCTTGATAATTGCCACATTACTTGACAGCGCAACAGGTTAGATTTGTATTGTTTTACATGAGACATTACTATTGAAGTTAAAATCATTTTAACTTTGTTGTAAATTGCAGGCTTTTATCACCACAAGTGGTGCCAAACACTTGTGGAAGGAATTCTTTCTACAAGATTTATACAAAGGTCTAATTAATGTAAATAAACGGTTGATGCCCATTTAAAACTATAAATACATTTATTGCCAAATAGTTTCAAATTCTATTTTTATGAAGAGTAAAATAGACTGTGATGCAACACTTCCTGTCCCTTCCCTTGACAATGATTATAATTAGTAAATCACGAAACTATGTAGGTCACAGGGAAGAGACAATCTCTCTGATGACCTGTGATGACATCTCTCTGATATTGCGGATGGGGGAGGTGCATTTCTAATTAAACTTTATCTTTAGTGCTCACATTAAAAGAGACTCTCATTTCAGAACATTTTAACCTTGGCTGTGTCATTCTTATGTGGTTCTTGCAAAGGAATCACCTTTCCACTGATGTAAAATGTGTTGTATTTAGAAATTATAAATAACAGACCTACTGGGAATCTCGAGCTGTCTACTCCTCTTGCAGACTGCAGGTTAACTCGTCACTCTGTCACCTCCAGCGAGGTCAGAACGCAGCAGCTTGGCTTCTTACTGGTTTCAGCAGAAAACATTACATCACCTCAATCCCAGCTTCTCTCCACTGGCTCCCTGAGGAGATAAGGCTTGTGGAATAAGTTACTTTTTTTTTTAATCACCTCTTAAAACTCAATTTATACAGAGCTTTAATATTTAATGCTTTAATATAATGTTGTCTTGTTATTGCTTATTAAGCTTTTTATCGCTTATTTCTCTTTCAGTTTATGCTTTGTCTCTCTCTGCAGCTCCATGAAGGTATTTCTGGTTATGCAGCTGTACAGGTCTGATCTGCAGCTACTAGTCTCACAACTCTGTCCTGTGTTTATGTTCTCTCCCCCCTTCACCCTCACCCCAACCGATTGAGTTAGACGACTGCCCTCCCTGAGCCTGGTTCTGCTGGAGGTCTCATCTTGTTTAAAGGGAGGTGTTTCCCTTCCTCTGTTGCCAGTGTGCTCGCTCAGAGGGAATCTTCAATCTAGTCAGGTAATTTGTTAGAGTAGATAATATTTTAGACTCCTAACTGTCATACTCAATTAGTCAGGCTAATTTGCATAATCAATAATATTGTAGGGTCTTAACCATAACATTTAATTTAGTCAGATAATTTTGTATTTTTAATTAATATTATAAAGTGTTAACTTTAATATTTATACTTATTAGGTGCATTGCATTGCTACTGTGATACCAATCTTGTTTATCTCATGGGGGCACGTTTGCTCATTGGCCGTTGTTTGGAATGTGCGTTAATGGATAGCGGTGACTTCCTTTAACTTGACTAGACTTTAGACTATGGACTTCACTTCTGAGTATTCTGCCTTTGCATGCTCTGTCAAAACACTTTGTAAATCTTTGTTTTTAAAAATGCTGTATATGTAAAGTTATAGTTATATATCTAACTATTTCCTTGCATTGTGTAGGAAATGAAACTAGCCAGCAGACTTGCTTTACTTTGCTGAGGTGCAGCAGCACTCTTGTAGTCACTGGTTATTTTTTGTTGAAGAACTATTAAATTGTTTCATCGTATGTTCTTGTTTGTTTATTTTAGGTCAACATCAACTTCTTAATCTGAAAAGACTGGTTTATACTGGAATAAAATGATCATATCTTTTCATTATTATAGATTATATTTTTCCAAAGTAAAGTTAATTCTCTTTACCTTTATGATTATCATGGATGCATGTCAATATATCACTGTATTTACAAATTTATTTGACTGTAAATAGTCATTTATGCTGAATAAACAAGACCTAATATAAAATTCTGAATGAATCTCAATAATTGACTTTTGGTTCCTTGGAGGCTGTGCAATAAGATGCAAAGTCAACATCGACATATTATCATCTCATAAAATTGCATTGGTCATCGTGTTAGCAAACTGTAGCTTATTTACACATCTAGCAGGTATGAGGCAACATTATCATTCATTTAGAGCTACATCTCTGACCGTCTAATGAATTTAAGTCCAATAATAACTCTCCTAGCTCATTTTTCAGCATCATCTGCTCTTTAGCGGCTAAATGCTCCTCTATGTTCACCGATACATTGCTACTGTGATTTTTCTGCTATTTTTCATGCTGGTAATGTATTATAGAGTATCATAGGTGAAAGCAGCTACCTGCTGCTCCCGGAAATAAAGATGACAAGAATTAACACCTGTGAATCTTAACCCTCCTGTTGTCTTTGGGTCAAAATGACCCGCCACTGTGTTTAACAGCAGAGAAAAATCCACTAAATGATATTTTTTCAACTTGAAATTTGATGACTTTTCCTAGAATGTAAGCTGTAGAAAAAAACGGTACTAATATTGTCTTTGGGTCAAAATGACCCAGCAGTCAAATTGAGTTGAAATCCCAGTCACAGAGTCAGTTACACACCACAAAAATGTGAGAATGCTTTTGTTCTGTCAATGATCAATCAGTAGCAGACATAAACATGACAAGACATGTGGTCTTCTCCGGCAGAGTGCACTGCCTGTGACCAGATCTGACCCAAGGGGGTGGCACTATAGATGAGAGTGTGTAGAAATGCAGGAACAAAGAGGGATTTCTTGAAACATAACAATATTGCCATCTTTCAAACCCTACAGAGGGTAAAAAGTGTGGGAAAACAGGTGTGGGAACATACAGGTTATCGTGATCAAAATGTAATAATATTGCCACCTTGTCTGTGTGGCCTCTCAGAGGCAATAAAGGTGCTGCAGATGACAGTGCCCCAAATCTCTTGATCAACCTGAGGATCCACTTACTTACCCCAGCCCCAGCTGGGGCAAGTAAGTGGAAAGTGTGTCAGTTTTGCCTGCCAAAGAAGGACTGTAAAACATGTACTGTGTGCTGCAGGTGTAAGAAATATATCTGCAAAGGCTGTGCACTTACATACTGCCCTACATGTGCTAATTAGTTGACTGACTCAGTTATGTTGTTTGGTTCACATATTCACATTTCTGTTTTGTATATTTTATTACATTGTTCACTGGCAAAAACAAACAAACAATAAAAACGGACTTATTGGGGAAAAAAATGCATTCAAACCTACTTTTTGCACATTTCTGCTACTTTCTAAGGCTATAGAAATATATATAGTATATATAGTATGTCGTCAATAATGTCCTAAAATCGTTAACGTACAGTATGTCATCAATAATGTCACAAAAACGTCATATTAAAGTATGTCGTCCAGAGAGGATTGCAAGATAGAATTTTACTTAAGACCTATTTTACCCCCAAGTGCATATCAACAGCATAATTGCAGCAAATAAACTGTGTCCTCTAGCATCAGCCCAGTAGCCTAATAGATAGGGCATCAATATCCAGAGATGGGGAATGTAGGTTCAAGTCCCACCTGGGTTGCATAGTATTATGTTTAATAACGGTTTATAGTCAAACTAGGAACACATTATTTTGTCAAAAACAGACAAACCGAGCTGGTCTTGAGAGAAACTAAACTAAGCCACATACGTGATGTTATCATATAATTCTTTATCTTGCCAAAAATGTATCATAGGCCTCCCCAAAGTAGGTTTATCACCTGATTCCCACTTCCTGTCATGAGCTGCATCACCACAGTGTGTGATCAGACTGTCAGGCTTTGTTGACATTTAAACCCCATATAATCTTTGTTTTAGTACATCCTGTGGCTTGAACATTGTGGTCTGCAGATTGTCTTCTAACAAGTGTAATGATGCACGAAGGGCTGATAGAACAATCTTATTAAAGCTGGCTTGGACAGTTCACATAAGAAACTTCCTCACATTTAAACCTTCTAATAATTTACCATCACATAGAGTCACACATTTAGCTCATGTAATTATATATTTCGATGCATAATAAGCATATGTAAACACATGGTTTAGATGGATTACATGACTATACACTTGATCATATTTTCCCAACACTGGATACTGGACAGTCAGATACTCCTGGCAACTGTAAAATTCTGAAAATGGTCATACATCAAGAGTCATTTTGATCTATACAAACTTTGTACTAATGCATAAGATCAACTTTATTTTTAAATTTTGATGTTACTCGTACTTAAACTGCACCGTAAATGCTACACAACTCATACAGAAATTTGCTTTGACATGCTTGAACTTTTTATAATTTTATTATCCTTGATATTTCAATTTCTGACATAGAAATATAGTCAGTAGCATGGAATACAAGCTAGCTAGCTAATGTTACAGCAAGCTAATAACATGGGAGCGTGCCTATGTTCCCACAGCCCTATGTTCCCACATTTCTAAGATTTTTTTTTTTTTTTTTAGAAATAATCGTTTTCTTAAGATAAAAACAGGGTTTTCGTGTAAACGAGAGGCCAAACTGTGTGGAAATATCTGCATTTTCCCTTCGAGAAAAAAAATAATTTTAATGATAACTTATAAAAACGTGCTTATGTCTTCTGGTTATACCGGTTTAGACCGTGTACTGTGCTGCCAGCAGGTGGCGTCCTGTCATCAAAACGGCTCAGCTGGACGCCTGTCGTCAAGCTGCTGAAGGGAAGACACACACCGGAAGTTGTGAGTCATATCCTTCAGGATAAAAGACGAAACAGTGTGTTGTGCACATCATTTCATTTCAATATCAACAAGATTAGGGCTTAAATAACAGTAAGGCGCAACGCGTGGTGGATGTACTGCGTCAAATTGAAAGAAACACTGGAGGAGCAGCAGGTTTTCAACGGTTGCAACGTCAACGTAAATACGCAGTAAGTCCGACTCTTATTTCTAAAACCGCACCGGAAACGTCGCCGCCCTCGCGTTAGCTCGACTGTATTCGGTGTCGTGCTTGAAAGGACTGAAGTCTTGCAGCGGTTCAGACTTGAGGAGTGACAACTTACGATGGCGAGAGCTCTTCATGTGTTTGCTCTTCGCTCTTCCCGGTTCTCTGGACGGAGGCAGCCGCTGCGGGGTTGAGCTCACCGCCGACTCATTTCCCCCCCTCCCCGCCTCCACCACAGGACGAGCCTGGCCGCCAACTCATGCGAGGGTAGCTCGGATATTCAAGGACATTTTTAAAAAAAAAAAACCACAGCTTACTTTGGCCTTTTCTCTCTCTCTCTCTGTGTCGTTTGAGGAAACCCAGCATGCGGGTTCCTCCGGCGCAATGATGTGGGCAGATTTTGTAAACACGAGCAGAAACGGCGGTTGATATCTCGCAACGCTCTCTCCCCGGGGCTGATGATGATGTTTCCCTCCGTGTCATCTTTACGTGTCGCACCCCTTCCTCTGCCGAAGGGCCGAACGAACGTAAAGGAAGCCAGTCGCTGACTTTCGGTGCGTCCCCCTGTCAGTTATGGCATCGCTTCCCGACCTGAGCGAGTCGCAGGGCGCTTGAAGGGAAACCCGGAGAAAAAGGAGCGACCCCACCACACACCCCAGAACCCGGAGGAAAGAGGCCCATGAACTGTGAGCCAGTGGAGCGCGGTGAAGCCAGCGGTGCATCGGTGTTGTGCATCGGGTCCAGGTATGTGAGGAGCATCGCAAGCCATCAATTTGTCATTACCGTGCTGCCATGTTGCTAGGAAACTAACTGACGGTGGGTTTACTCCAGTTCAAATGTGATCATCCCTCCTCGGAGATGCAGCGTCACGTTAACTAAATCAGATTTGTTTTACAAGGTGCTGTCACAACCCCGCCACCAGATGTGTTTACACCAACTTTGCATTCCTCCTCGGGGCTGGAGAAGTGTAGCATACCCCCCCTTGCTCTCATGCTCATGGCCCTGTTGCTGCTGTTCCTGCTGCTGCACACAGGCATGCTCGTTAAAGCTGATGAAATGTTCCTCTCTGTGTTCTGGCTGTAAGCTGATGTTGTCATGCACTGCATCTATTTTAACTCATTGGTTTTCTCACCCATGTGTGAGAGTTTATGTAAGACCCTGCTCTGCACATTACAGCATGTTTGACTGACCAAAAAAAAAAAGGGGGAGCCCACTCAGCAGGTAGCTCAAATCTTCCATCGATCACTTGATCAGCTTGTTTTTGCACACTTAAGGCCCATTTGTGTTTCAGTATGACTTTATATGAGTTTCAGCATCCAGAGTTCATTTGACTCAGCAGGGCCTGGGTGAGTCATGGAAGGCAGCGCTGACTCGGAGGCTGTGGCGTCTGTTGTCCAGATGATGGCTCTGCTATGAGGGCAGGAGCCGCTGCACTGCCACTCCACTGTGACCCCCCACCCGGCTTTATTCCCAACATCGCAGCATAGTTTTGAGATTTATCTGTGCTACCGAGCTGCGATCAGCCGTATGGGAACAAGATCTAGCCTGCAGTTGGACAATGTTGACTGAAAGGAATACAGGACACACATACCGACATAGATTGTTTCTGGGACAATGCTACTATTAACGCAGGGTGTACGCTCACTTGTGACATGTTAAAACTTGTGTCCTGCTTCCTTGAGGCCATAATGTTAGTGAGATTTGTGTAACACGCTCAGCATCAGCTGCTCTGTGATCTAGAAACTTGCTATTTTCTAAGCAGGATGAAAACAAGAATCTGGAGTGGTGAAGAGCGCTTCACAAAAAATTCTCCGTTCTTTCCTGAGCTGAATTATAGACAGTCTGTGCTTTTTTAAAAAGACACACTGTTCTCCTCTGAGTCTCTTGTGGTTTGAACTTTTCAACAGACATTGCTTATGTTCCTCTTTTTCTAAAAATCTGTTCAGTTCAGTTTCATTTGTACCGCGCCAACATAAGTCATCTCAAGGCACCTCACGTAGTAAGGTTAAGCCCTGACAATTGTACAAATATAAAACAAATCCAAAGTATTCTTTCTTAGCAAGCTCTTTGGCGACAGTAGGAAGATAAAAACTCCCCTTCAACCTGAAAAACCCTGCGACCATCTGCCTTGACTGGTTGGAGTGAAGGTAAACGGGGGAGAGAAAAGAATAGCAGATAAAAATCAGACAAGCCGCGCCTAAGAATAAACACAGTGGAGGCTGGTGAAGCCGGTAACTGTAGATCAGAAATGTGTTGCTCAAAGACTCACAGATACCTGCAGAAAGGACAAAACAAAGTACGGGAGAAAAAAAGACGTTAAGTTAGTGACATGCATGGCGGCATCTGTATGAATCTGACGCTGGAATTGCTGCTTTTGAAGCTGATGTTAACAGTTAACTCAGAAAATTCAATTTTATTTATATAGCGCATATTTACAACATATGTCATCTCATAGCGCTTAACATAGTAAGGAAGAACAGAAAATCCAACAATCCAAAGTTGCTTTTGGATTCCCTATGAGCAAGCAGTCAGCGATGGTGGGAAGGAACTAAAAAAACCCTAAGATAGGGAGGGGAAAAAGAAAAAACCACAGACAGAACCAGGCTCAGGGAAGGCAGCCATCTGCCTCGACCGGTTGGGTTGGGAAAAGCTGTAGCTAAATACGAGGTTCTTTATTCATGCTATTTATTTATGTCACGAGGAGCTACACCATGAACGCCGAAGTCGCTGCCTGATCTTCAGTTGCTGAAGTGCTACTTTTATGATTTAATTCAGATTGCTGGACGTGAAGGCCGTTGATCAGTCATGACCCAGAAGTCACACTTTTTCACCAGTTGCACATGACCTTTATGATGTCGATGTGACCTTTAAACACAGTGGAGGTGTCTCAAGATATTTGCCCGACCAGTTTTTTGATAGTGGGCTTCCTTCCCCCTCTTCAGTAGACACACTCACAGAAATACATGTGGTTTAAAGGCAGGGCTGTGTTGGCGATGCAAATATGAAAACCTCTATGGCGACGTTCTAGCTTTAGAGAAGTCTGTTTTGTTTTTTTTACCACCTTTTTATTCAAAATTGTAACTGAGTAAAAGTATCCTGTTAAATGGTCCCTGTCAGAGTATTAGCTAAATTTAATATTGCAATTGGTTCAGGCAGCGGTGGTTTTGATTTCCTGATGTCCAGCCTAATGAACCGAGCACTCAGAGGGCGTGAGTACAAGGACTCAGAATGCTCAGTGAGAAAAAGGACAGTGAGTTTCTTACTTCTGCAAGCCAGTCAAATGAAAGTTTCATATTTTGCATTCATTTAATAAAACTAAGTATTTTCAGCATGAATTCTAAAAGGAGAACAGCCGCACAGACGTCTTGCAGCAGTGCACACTTTCCATGTTCTTAATGAGGCCTCTTTTCATTGGCATTCTTGACATCGGAAAACACTATGAATTGTGGGTAGTTCTCTCAAGCAAGTTCTGCAGCATTTCAGACATGCAGAAATGTACTGACAGGTCTCAAAAAAAGTCTTCAAGACAGCTCACTGACTTCACATTAGTCCTAACCCTCAAACTTAAATATGCATTGCAAGAGTATTTGTGTGTCTGCGAGCGACACTGGCACTGGGCCATGCTTTTAGATAGTTTCTATAACATGTCTAATCACTGTAACATTACGTCATTGTGATTTTTAGATCCTCTTAAAGGCATAACCCATTTTTTGGCAGTTGGCCTTGATAATATTTACGATTAGGAAGTAGGGGTGGAACAAAATATCGATACAGCGATATATCGTCGTCCCTCCTCGTGCGATATGAGTATCGATACGCTGGCGCCAAATATCGATACTTTAATAAATATAATAAGGCGCTCTAATAAGGCCTCTAAACCCTGCCAGATTCCCCTGCCAGCTGCCATTTCTCCAGCGTCACTACTTAATGACTCCACACGGTGGCATTTATCACATGAATGAGGGAGACTTGAGCGGAAATGAATTGGCTGAAGAAGAGTTTATCCAGGTATAATGGAGGACAGCAACGCAACCGTAAGAGACACCCCATCCACGTTTAAGACCAAAGTGTGGAACCATTTCGGCTTTTCCAACATTGAGGGAACAAGCAAGCTGGAAAAAGACTATGCCATATGCAAGAACTGCCTCGCAAAAGTAAAGTTTATTGTAGCGATCGCAGTGCCGGTCGCAAGTACGGGATTGTTGTGCTGCAATGCATTATGGGAGTTCGGGGTTTTATTAATGTTTTTGCACCATGAGTGAGAAGGGTAGCGGGGTTGATGGCTACCTGCCACTGTTCATGTATTGGTGTTCTACTGTGGGGTGCAAATAAAAGCACCTTTAAGGGGGCACAAAAGCCGAACGCTCTGGTTCAAGTGTCTCCCTTTTTACATGATGTACCATTGTGTGATTGTCTTGTGATGTATAGGATAGTGTCGATATCCTGAGCCATGTATCGATATCGTATTGTATCGTGAGGTACCCTGTGATTCCCTCTTCCAGAAAAAGCTCACTAGAATGCCATTCCACAAAGATTTTTTTAAGTAACCAAGTAATTTTAACAGATTTCAAATATTCATTCAGTATAAATATTGTATGAGTTATTTCCTGGAAAATTAGAGTTGTAGCTTTGGGATTGCAAATGTATGTGCAGCTGTAGTCCTGTTGGAGTTTGACGCAGTCAGGATGTGAAATTGGTTGAGTTTAGTGGTCCTTTTGTTGTTGTTATCTAAATCAGTAATTTTATTGTTCCATTTCAAAGTATTTCTTACCCAGACAGACATAAAGCAGTGATACGTTTCATATGGTTTCAAGGAAGGAGGAAGGAATATTAGAGAGTGGTAGTTGAGAGTCAGAAACCTGATAGCTCTGAAACTCTCAGGTGCCTCTCTTGAACGTAACACATCAGACAAACAAACACAATTTCTCACCACTGAAGGAGAAACAGTGGAGGTGATTATGAATCAGCCTATTGTCTGTACAGTTGTGAATTTTGGACGCAGCTTTCTTTTGTTCCTTGTTCACGAGTTTGGCTGTTAATTAAGTGCATTCAGACACCGTTCCAAGGTCTCTTTTCCAAGACTAAAATTACCCACCACTCCACTTGTGTTATACATTCATGGGAGTGCCCCACAACCATGATGGTCAGGAGGACAACACTGTAAATATATGCTGTATGTCTGAGTGACGGTGGAGTGGAAAATTCCTGACAGAGGAGCCTGTAGCTGTTGAGCTTGTGTCCCAGCCTTGTTTGAGTATTCAGAGCACCGTGTGGTGTCTGTCTGTTTGTGGTATTCTTGCATGTGACAGATCTGCTGTGTTTCTACAATAACCGCCTGTTTTGCCTGTGATTGTCTCGCAGCAGAACTCAATAATGCTGCCACTTGTAAGAGCACAGAAAACAAATGAGCACGCAGCCATTGAGTAACAGCGTTTTAGTCGAGGGAGCGAGACAAGACGCACTTCCTGCCGGTTAAACTTTGAATGACGTATGCAGCTGCTCACCGCATTTTTTGGTTCCACGTTTGTACTATTTGAGCTGATTATCAGATGTGATCGCTGGCACAGGAAGAGTAAAGAAACACCAGGTACAAACAGTAAAATGAGCTGCATGAGCAAATGAGCTGTGGTAAATAAGGTCAAAGATTCAGCGTGGTGTTGCTATAGCTGCTCTTACATACTGTAGATGCTGCTCTCAAGATATATGTATTTCTGTCAGATGCTTATTTGTGTGGTAATCTGACATTTTCTTCATCACGTTGCTCCATCTCTGCATATTTTGTAAAAACCTGTTGTGTAATATTGGTGCTGCTATGTGCAATTTCTTACAATTTGAAGTCTTGGCTCTTTCCGTAGACCAGAGTGTGGAATATTTAAGTCTCTTGCATGCTGAGCTCCCACATCTAGTATCCCACCCACCATAAAGCACAATCACTGTCAGTCCCACCCAGAACAAGATAGCAGTATAATCCAGCCGATAAGATGCAGAGGTGGTTAAACAGTAAGGAGAAACGTTCTTTTTTTTATCGTAGATTCCTCACTTTCCTTTTTCTTATCTTATTTATTTCATCTGTAAAACGTGTCGGTCGCCCATAATCTCTCCGGGGCTCATTTGTCAGACTGGGGAATTGTGCATATGGTTGCATTAGCCGGCTTCCTGTGATTACTTTGTGAGGATATTAGAAAAGTCAATTTATTCTACAGCTTGCCATGTAATGTTGGGAATTCAATTTGCTAAACAGGCTTAAACAGAGATACTAAAGGTATTAAACAAGATTCACAACAAACCCTGCATGTAACCCTAGACTGTGTAGTGTAAATTATTTTCCCCACAGCTGATAACTTCCGCATACAAAGAGTCATGTCATGTTAGTGTCATTTCTCTGACGGTCGATAGATTTTTATGGGCTCTGACGGCACCGGAGGGGATTTTCACCAGTTGTGAGTGCATTTTCTGTTAAGAACTTTTAAAGTGTCCAATCGTAGAGAAAGAAACGTAATAAAGTACCCCATGATCTTTATTTATTGTCTGTCAGAGGACACAACTGTTGGCTTGTTTGGTCAGCAGCACTGGAGCAAGAAGGGATATTAACTAACCAACTCTCAGTGGTTGTTCTGTTGTGAGTGCTTTTAAGGATGAGAACTGATTTATTAGGGTTCGAGCACCAACGGTGCAAGAACCCTATTGTTTTTGGAAAGATTATTATTATACCGACTCATTGCGCACAATTTTGAGACCCTTACACTACTCAAAAACGCATATAAATTGGCACGCATATCAGGACGGTGTACTGCTATCATATTTTGGGGGAATTACACATGTGAATGGCAAAATGGCTCAATAGCGCCACCTTGAAAATTTCAAAACATTATTTGTATTCAGTTAGTTTCGCCTACAGCTGTAAAATTCGGTACACATATGTATCTCAACAAGACACACAAAAAAGTATATAGAACCCATACCCACAATGCAACAGGAAATCCGCCATTTTTAACTTACTGTCAGATTTTTGGCAATTTTTGCAAAAAATGTAAAATTTTCCAGAGCGAACTCGTCCTAGGGGATAACTCTCAAATTTGCCCAGCATATACAAAAGGCATTGGTGAGCAAAAGTTATTAAAATGTTCCGCAAAAGTATGAGGGCTGGCCCGTGGCGGCGTTTCGGCGTTTCACCATGAAAGACAGAGGCAGTGCTGTGTAACTAGCCTGTACATGCTCCAATCGGCCTCAAACTTCACATGCGTGATCAAAGTTCGGCTCTGATGACATGCATATGTCGATATCCAGTCTCAGTCGGATTCTGATGCTCGCCAGTATGCCGTTACACAGGAAGTGCATTCTAATTAGGCTGTACGTACTCCAATCGGCCTCAAACTTCACACGCGTGATCAAAGTCCAGCCCTGGGGACATGCATATGGCAATTTCCTGTCTTGGTCACCGACCAGCAAGATGCTCAAACCCGTCCAACGCTGCTTGCAGCTTTAATTTAATTTGTTGTGTGAAGAGTTATAATATAAGGGGTTATTTCTATTCTGGAGTTTCTCTTTCACGTGTTGTTTGGGTTCTCAGCAGTCGGCAGAAACACTGTCATGATCAGCTTAATGTCTCCTTTAGAAGTGGATCATGATTGACTGATAGATGAAGAACATTACATCCTGTTTCTTTATTCACCGCACTGCTCACACACTATGGCTTCTAAATCCACAATACCAGAATCTGGGTAACAGCAGAACAAAATGGTAACAGGGAAGCTACTTAAATTTAAAAGTAATGCAAAATTTTGTAAAACAATCTTAAAAAACAGCACCTTTAAAGTCTGCCATGTAATTTGGATTTTTTTTGTGCTGATAAATGATCTGATACGGGGGTTTTCCCCACTAATGCTTTGGGTGGTGGGCAGCGACACAGATACCAGGCACTGCATCTGTGACACGCTTTGGAAATAAGACAGAGCTACCAGTTAACTGATCTGCCTGTGCATCGATGTCACATGTTAACTTCATCGATGCACTCCTGGCTCAAGATACGTTGAAACACAAAAGTAATGCAACACGGGGCACGTGCTGATCATGTAGCCTGGGTTTAAGGATGGAAAGTATCATATGCTGTCAGGATTATGGAAGCCCCATGAGGCAAATGATTTCTGGCTGTATAAATAACATTGACTTGACTTGACAAGCCTGAATGATCAGGTACTGACCCGTTTTACTGTGAAAAATTAATGGAATGTTGGACATCATCAGTTTTCCGCCTTAAGAAATGAACAGTATCATTTCCCAGTCATATATTTAGAGTGAATATTGATGCGCCCCAAAGAAGTTCAAACTATTTCACTAACCAGTAACATAGTTGATGTGGTATAGTTGTAGTTTGAAGCCATCCTGAAAGGAACCTCTTAGAGTTTATGGTGTCCTCTTAACAAGCGTAAAGACCCATTTCCAGCTGTCTGTTTATCCGAAGGTCTAATTTTTCTTTTAGTTCATCTTGAGCAGACAATCAGGCATCATGACAGCCCTTCAGATGAGCCTCCATCATGCACCTGGGTGCCGGCCAAGCACCGAATGGAACATTGTGTTTTCTCTGCACCTCGAGCTCCACCGACTCCGTCCTTCTCCCCCAGCCCGCCCTCCCACCTCAGCTCCCTCGAACAAAGCAGGTGATGCTAATGCTGGTGTTGAGCTGTTGACAGGGACAACAGGGGTACAACCTGTCCCCACGCATCCCTGATGAGCCAGCTGATGAATGGCACATCATTGCTAATGCTCCTACAGTGGCGTTGTCTGGGAAATGAGACGAAAGCAGACGCTCTGTGCGGGTCTGCTCCGTGTCCCCTTCGCTTTGGACACCAGTTTTTCTGGCAATGTGGGTGGACACCAAAAGGAGCTGAGGTCTTTTTATAGCAGTCGTCCACCTTTTACTGTGTCTCCACTCGAGTTTCGTTTTATGGAAGAGGAATCAAGTGTGTTATGTGCATCCTTACAGGGAAGGGGGGCTTTTTTTTGGAAGTGATAATTACCAGGCTCGTAGATGAAGTGAAATGGAGGCGGTCTGGCACACACCCTCTCTAACAGAAAACTTCCTTGGCTCTTAAGCAGAAGGATCTGCTTCTGTGAGGCAAAGTCGATGTGTTTGCTAATCTAATCTGCAAGGAGCATAGTCTGCTGTGAATTAGAAATGCTGTGTGCACCACCCAGTCATTGAAGAAAGCGCTGGTTACACTTTTTTGACCGTCAGTCTATTGATCCTGTTTTTATTTTCGGTATTCTACTATTTATCTCTACAGCTTTACATGAGTATGGAACATGTATGCCATTTTATATGTTTGTGTTTTGCTCTTCCCCCAGTCCTCGCAGCACTCTGAGTCACACGGATCATGTAAAATGAAAGCGACAGCACTGCTTCATGTCACTTTACCCACGTTCTCTTTTCTTTTCCACTGGCCACAGACACCTGATTTCTCTGAACCTAAAAATAGACTCCTTCAGACCCTAACTCCCCCTCTTCACTTCCCCTCACCTACTCCCACTGTACAGGCTTTTATTGGGATGTTTCTGCGATGGCCTTTCTTTGCTTCCATAGGTCACACAAAGCCCCACGTCTCCATTCAAAGCGTATGTGTGAGAGAGACGTCAGAATCCTTCTTTGTATAACACTGAGAGTTTCTGGTTTTTATGGGCTCTGACTCTGATAAGAGAATCCCACAAGGTTTTCCACAAGGCTGAAACCTGACCTCAGAACCCATTGAAATGTTAGCCAAAGTCATAGGACCAAGAGCATCTTTGAAAATGGCCTTTTATGGTCAGCATGGGAGACGGCTTCACTCTTTGGTCAGCGAGTAGAACACTTTTGGAAAGGCTGCATTATTTGTGCTGCACAAGAGGGTTTGAGGTATTTCACCAAAGGGCAGCTGAAGCCGTCTGCTGCTTAATGGGCAGCGTTCCCATCATTGATCAGTAATGTGCCTGGATGCACGGTGTCCTCTAAATGATCAGGCCTCCTCACTCAACTGATGATTCAGGGATTTAAATGTCTTTAAACCAGAAACTAAAGACTGATGGAACACAATACAAGCGCTGATGTGGATGCAGATTAACTATATTAAGATCAGAGTTGTTCTTGCTTTCATGAATTTCTTGTTCCAAGCCTTTTGCAGTCACCTGAACAAAAGGTTAGTAATATGTTACGGCACTTTGTCTAATGAACTCACAGATTAAACACCGTTTCCACTTCATGTTCCCCCTTAGTTTGCCATTGTTCCTGTAGTGTACTTTTTGCCTGATGCCTGCATATTTTCTGTTCCTCTGTCCCTAATTTAGATCCACTTTCCTTTCCAGCTACTAGAGCAGGTGAAAATAGGACACAAAGACTAATTTCTTTCCAAAGATACAATAAAATGATATTGTGTGCACACTCACTGCTAGATATTTGAAAGCAGGGGTTGACTATCAGCATGGCCAATTATTGGATCCAATATTCAGCATTTTTCTGATTATCAGTATTGGGTTTTTTTAACAGATTAATTAGTTTAATTTAAGTACTTGTTATATATGTTTAATCTACTCACTGTGGCCTCATTTTTCACTGCGATATAAAGTTTCCTCTATAGAAACAGCACAGAGATGCCTAGAAGTAGAGAGAACTCAAAAATGTGATGTCTGCAGTGTGATGTTTTAATGGCATAAGATGTAATAAAAAAAGAAAAAATTAAAGTTGAATTTCCTTAATTATGCTTTAAAAAAAAAAAAAAAAAACTAACTAGAAAAGCACTCGGAGAGTGCAGACTGTGCCAAACAGCTGTTACCTTCTCAGCTCCATGGCGTATACCGCAGTAAAGACACTACTGTGTTGGCTCGTTTTGTGCTGGTAACAAGCCGTCTGGGCTGCTATCAAAACAGGCAGCCTGGGAGGCAGTAAACCTTGGAACTGGATCAGTTTATTTGTCACAGACACGGTGAAAAAGTACAGCACGAGTGCCGGGCCGGACAACATTACCCAGAAGCTACCGCGCTTAAAGGAGCAGGCTCAGGCCGGTAACACAGCTCATTTCTACCCATATTGTGCGAGCATTTTCTCATTTTTGGTATAATCAACAGGTACAGCATGTTTACAAGTGCCCATAGGGGTTACCACTACTGGAAAGGAAAATGGGGACTGTACATACTATTGATATTTTAATGTTTACATTGGTTTCCAAACTGGTCTCCTATCTGATCTGTGTAAACACAGTTCAACCGAAAAGTCACTGAATTTTTGTCACATGACTTTTGGCTGCAGCTGAGTCAGTTATGGCTTCTGGGGTTTCGCCAAGGAGTGCAGAATTTTTATTTTTATTTTTTTAATTCTGTTAGTTTGGCATTTAAAATACAGTGATATTGATGAGATATCACAATGTCGAGCTTAGATTTGGTAAAATTTACAGACAGAATAGTATGTCACACATGATTCGTTCAAAGACTGTCAGAAAGTTGAAAATCCAATAATTCTTTATGTTTGTACCGTTTCTGAGTCTGATAAATGATAAATGGTGTTTTGGGGATTTCTTTTTTTTTTTTTAATGCCCGTCTGGTGGGTTTTACTGTCCAAGGGGTTAATTAAACACAAGTCAAACACAAATAAGCAAAAACATTTCAACAAAGTTATGTGTTGAAGTTCGTGTTATTCTAAATTTGCAAATGTATATTGGTTCCAAATATCGGTTATTGATCTTTACTAGTTTATCAGTATTAGTAGTGGCCCTCAAAACAACTATATCAGTCGAGTTCAGCTGCTGTTAGACGTCCACTAGGTTAATCTTAAACTACGTAATGAAAAATTGCATCATGATTTCACAGGGGAACGGTTCTAACCCTAGAAGCAGGCTTGTCTTGACATTAATTTTATGTGTATATTATTAGCAGAGGACACAAACAGCATGTTAGGTCTGTGAATATGTGCTGTGATACCAGCTGTGTTCCAGCAGCCAATATTTCGGTGCATGATGTGGTGGAATCAGCGAGTGTTTCTGGCAGCTGCTATAATGAAAAGCAGAGAGCAGCGAAAATGAGCTGCGATGGGGGAAGAACAGAGGCTGACAAAAGTGAAAGTGGAGACAGGAGAAACAGGAGAAAGAAGTATCAGCCCCAGCAGCGTCTGGTCTCTACTTTCCTCGTCACTCTGACTTCATCTTGGCAACCAATAAGAAAAGGGCCCACTGTGTCTCCATGGTAACCCCTGTTCAAGCGGTGATGGAGAGGATAAAGGGGCAGGAGAGGAAATACATTTTGGCCTAAGGCGAAACATCTTTCTTTACAAGTTTTGTTGAGTGTAATCCATTTCATTTCTATTCTCTGTCATAGTTATTTAAAAAAAAGTTGCATTGCCAGTTGGGAGAAGGCTGTTGAAGTTTTTTTTTTTAAATGTGGGGAACTAAAAATAGACTCTTGACTGGGCGCAATAGTTTCTGTTTGCTTTTGCTTTTTGACTTTATATGCTTCTACCATATTTTTAGGAATATTTGCCCTTTTTTCTGTTTGTTTGAGGCGTTTTCTGTCTGAAAGCAGGCACAGATCTGTCCCTGCGTCTTCAGTTTCCAGATGTTAGGCATCATCTAGTAACACAAGCTTTTCTTTTTTTGAACAAATTTTTATTTAAAGTTGTGCACATAACAAATAATAAAATACATTTATGAGAACAAATGAAATAAAAAGAACATGGCAAGCATTTCTAGATAAGTTCATGGCTTCGATCCCATCCACACAGAAACAAAAAGGGAAAGACAGACGAGGGTTCAGAAGCAATATTACTTTGAAAATACAATATAATATATGAACAAGCGGAATGACAAAAACAAACTCGGTAAGATAAAATAATTAAGTAAATAAATAAGTAATATGTATACACACATATATATATATATTCACATAAATACTTATCTACATACATTTATACATGCGTACACATATAAATACATATACACTTACACATACGTACATCCACACATACACAGATATACATGTATACATATATCCAAACAGGGTATAAGATCAAAAGAAATACACACAAGCTATTCTTCAATTTACTCTGTCAGCTTTTTAAAAATTTTCTTATCAAATGCTCACTTTAATCACCCTTTGAGTTACTGCAAACTGTCATCTTGTGCAGTGTGAGTCTCTGCCGTGGACATGCATGTCGTCGTCTCACTGCAGTAATGACTCTCGGCCACATCACTGTAGTATTTCATATAATCAAAGCTACTTTGCACTATTGTGTGAGATTGCCAGTGGCAGTGATACTGGAAATGCATTTGTTGCTGCTCTTCCAAGCCTTTGTGTCGAGCCTTTGTGCTGTCGGTGGTGAGCGAGCACTCAGCGATAGGCTCCACATTAGCAAGGAGGCCTTAATTTGAATCAGCATCTTGTTGCTGCCAAACACTCACACTGAGCGACTGATGGGGATGTTTGGGAGAGATTGTCGAAATGTACCAAAGCATTTCCTGTCCTGTGGTCCATGGGTTGCGCGAATTAGTTAATGGAACGGACAAAATGCAAGTGTAGCGATGCTTTCCTTTTCTGTATCTGCTGGAGTTACATAAGACTGCTCTCTACGCAGTTGATTTAGGCTGTCTGAGTGCTCGGAGAGAATGACAGCAAGGGGAGATCCTCGTTTAACCTTGGCACGTAACTGATTAATCCAAGTGTAATTTGCATATAAGGTCATCTAATTTTGGTTTGCAGAATGAAGCGTGGTGTTGATTAGAGATAGAGTTGGTATGTAACGGGCCCGTTTTGGAAAACGGTGGGCTGATGAGCACCACTGAGGCATAAGAAAACAATGGCTCCAATTATTAAAGCAGCTTAAAGTTCTCAGCAGTCACTAGGCACCAGATTTATTTATGTTGAATTTTAATTACATGCTGCAGGGGTATTAAATCCAAAACTTGACTTATTTTCCACTGGTTCGGAGCCTCAGTTTGACT
The DNA here is from genome assembly GCA_900302755.1 of Chromis chromis. Lineage (NCBI taxonomy): Eukaryota > Metazoa > Chordata > Actinopteri > Pomacentridae > Chromis > Chromis chromis. Next base: position 85,483 of record OMNN01101305.1, read on the forward strand.
TGGTGAGATTAACTGATCTGCCTCGGATGGAATTCATGTTTACCATGCGATCGTGCACAACTGTTTTTATGAAACTAACTATGCAGCCGTATATTTGTTTGTTTGAGAGAGCCAAAATAGCTGATATCATTGCAACAGCCGGAGATTTCAGTTGTGGGTTTCTTTTGTCATCATAACTTGCTCTATGTGACATTTTCAAGCAGTAAATGGGTAGCTGTGACATCCTTTAAGAATATCTCGCCAAGTCTTAAAGGTAGATTAATTAACTCCAGTTAAACAAATCTGTTTTGCTTGTAATCAAAGTTCAGCTTTCCTCACAACACCACGCTCAAACTATGTGAGCGCACGGTGGTTGCTCTTGTTTATTCCCTCCCTGTGTAGGATCATTTTTAGCAGCAGCTCTTACTTGCAGGGCTACTGTAGGAGGAAGAGGACGAGGAGGAGAAGGAGGAGGAACACAATGGAGGAGATGCTCACAGGGTGTCAAGTATTTTTAGCTTTCTCCTTGTACTGCGATGAGTAAAGAACAAGGGCAGGTTGTGCATCCCACCTCCGTAGCCTGTGGAAGAGCACAGGCCTGAGGGACGGAGAGAGAGCGATGACCATGTTATAGGACGCACCGTGGGAGCTTTACAGTATAGGGACAGGATGACGCATCAGTTTACATGATCACACTGCTTTGTCGGCTTATAGTGACAGTGATTACTCATGTTGTTGTTTTGTTGTGCTCCCATGTTGGAGGATCTCATTATGCTGCATCTACATTTGTCTGTTTTATTAGCTGAGCTCCAGTTTAAAACGATGCCAACTGAATAATGGATCACTCAAAATGTTTTTCCCTCTCCTGGTCCTTCTTTCTTTGAGCTGTGCACTGTGTGGTGCAGCCTACAAAGAAACCCGACCACTTTTTAAATACGGGGAAAAGGTAAATGTTTGCTCACCGCTTCAGTGCTTTATTGAAGTCAGACAAAGTAAAACGTGGTCTTTGTCCATCCCAACTGCACCTGTATACCACACAGAGATACTCTAGCCTCTTTACTGTGGAGCATAAAAAAGGGTTAAATAATAAAAGTTTAATTAATACAGGTAAATTTATAGATATGGACAAAAGTAGGGAATCTGGAGAGAAGACTGCATATCTTGATTAAGTCTTAACGGGAGCAGGTTGGGTGTAAATCGATTTTTGTATCGAGTCAGATAAACTTTGTTTATCTCATTTATGCTCCTTTAAAATACTTTTATCTTGTGCTCTTCCTCTGCTGGAAAGAGAAGTCTAATCTCAGTATAATATACTGTGATGAGATTAGGATTTTGTGTTGTGTAATTTGAATTATGCTCCTCTTGAGCTGTTACAGGTGGAAGGTAAACTCCCTCACACTAGCCATGTATCATGCTGAGCCCAGCACAGACAGCACTGTCTCAAGCCTTTTGACATTTTAACTGGATTGGTGGATAAGCCCATCAACTCAATCAAGGGTTCTCGTCACAGGCTGAGTTTGTGTTTGCGCTGGTTGTCATGGCTGAGGCTGTCTCTGCAATATCAAGGCAACACTGTGAAACTGATCTGTGGTATTTCAGGCAGTCAAGGGGCTAAAATTTTCCACTTGTGTTTTAAAGGGGTCTTGCCTCCGGTCACTCATGAGGGAAATCCTGCTCCCACCCACCTCCCCCACCCAAACTCCTCCAGGACTCGCCACCTTCTCTGGTGCTCCACCTCGGTGTGGTGTTTTGTTAAACATAGCTAAATTTAAAGGAGCGCCACCATTGTGGCCTTTAAGTAAAAGCCTCCTGTGAGTCAGCTCGACCCTCCCAGTGTCCTGCTCTGTGTCTGACAGCAAGGCCCAGCTGTTGCTCTCTGTGCTGTGTATATAGCTGTCAGTCCTAAGCTATATGTTGCATCTTCAGACATATTTAGTAATGCCACTTTACATTATTGTAGTAAAGGACAGCCTGAGGTGGCAAGAAAAATCACACTCAGAGTAAAAGGTACGTTACATGTTGTGGTGGAAACAAGAGCCTTCGGCCTGTGATGACTAATCTAGTCTTTGTTTTGTGGAGTAAGCAGGTTTTGTCTGTTTAGGTCACTTAACTGTGTTTAGAGGTGAGCAGATGTGCACATCTCCGAGCACTTTTTTTTTCATGACGACTCTTGTACTACTACTCACGCAGATGTAGCTTTGTTTACGAGAATCTTCATATGGCTCCTGAGGTATTATGCATCATGTTATCTGAAAAGTTCCACCGGACTGATTCTGATGATTTCCAACCAGTGCCTCCGAATAAGCTTTCAGTGTCTAATTCAGCTTTAAAACTGGTATTAAAGTGAATAACGTGATTTTAAACAATCACACTCCTCCTCTGATGGTTCATCACACCTTTTAGAGGCAGCATCGCACACCTCAGGCTGTACGGTCCTGCCACAGCTGGCCACACAGGCTACGGAAATGATGGTGGGAAAAGGTACAAAACACAGTCCCACTCAAAAGTATCTTGTAGTTATCGCTGCCTTCAGTTTTGTCGAAACAGGAGTAGGAACATTGGGGGCTGCTTTGTGATGAGCGCTGTGCATTGGCGTGTGCTGCTATTGCGTCACTGCCTAGAGGGGGGCAGAGACTGTATTTTTAGAAGGGAATGAGCATATTCTCTGAACAAACAACGTCAAGCACTCTGCTTGCGTATGCTTGGATTATTGTGACCGGGCTATTTTTAAGCTCTGTGTGTGAGAGTGCTTTTTTCTGGGTCAAGCATGGTGCCAGGACTCTCTCTAGGCTGCTGGTGGATCATGCATTACAGGTCTTATGCTGTGCACAGCATCTGCATCAGTCACAGAGGAAAGAGTCAGAGAGAGAGACAGGTTTAAACCACCAGGAGTTTTTTTTTTTTCAAGGATAGCTTTGTATCTGGAATACATCTGTGGAGGAAACATAGGCATTATATTTGTGGAGCAGACGCTCTTAGAATCAGGTAATTCAGAAGGCCTTATTAATCTGTGGTGAGGAGAAGACGCTGCTTGTGTGCTGCGTTTTCTCTCTCTCTGAAGTTTGGATATCCACAAATGTAGATGTGTCCATTTTTGGTTGTTGCTCTGATGAGTTGAGAAAGCTGCACTCGAACAGGGAGAGAGAGAGACTGAAAAAACAGTGTGCCGCAAGATTTCTATGTTTTGCTGAAAGCAATGCTGAAGCTAAACGTGATAAATGGTTTATTTCAACTGCAACAACAGACTGTCGAAGGGGGAAAGTTGAAACTAAAATTGAAGTCACAATCTGTGCCTGACAAATCTGTTGACAAGTCTGTGGCCATGAATATGTCTCACATTTGCCAAGTCAGTATATAAATATATACATGGACTAAAACATGTTCCTGGTATTTTGGTGGTTGAAGCCAAATATGAGTATGTACTTTAAATATTTTTGCTTGCCAAAAATGCAACCAAATTAATATTCTTAATGATTACTGAATCACTGAAATTAGTTTTTACCAAATAGCTGTCGTCTGAAAAAGATTTAAAGCAAAAATTCTATTAAATTTGACATAAATGTTCTTTAAGCCAGGGCAAATAGTGTTGCTAAAACAGTTATCCAATCTAATTTAGGTCATTTCTGAGCAAAAAGAATTATCGCAGCTCTAACCAATAGCAAAACTGTCAGAATCCTTCTTGGAATTTGGTGGCATAACTCATGAGTATCACAACAAATCCCTGTGCATCAACATGACCTCAGGCCGGACAGAGCGAGTCTATGAACTGTACCGTGACCCTCTGTTAAGCTGCTTGTTGCTTTTCTTTGCGTTTGTTGCGCCCTCCCTCTCCGTCACTTCCTTGTGTGTGCGTTGGCCGTTGGTGGCTGGACTTTGATTCACACAATGCCCGTTCTCAGCCAGATAATCAGACACTAAAAGAGTTTGTCTTATCATGTCACGCTGAGTGATTTCCAAATCGGTACAACTGTCACATCCACAGTCTCTGGCCAAGACGAAATTCTCAGAAACACTCAGACGTTTGTTGCGGCATCAGTTGCAACCCGCTTTCATATTGTTGCCACATTGTTGAACCATGCTTCAAGTAAACAGTGAAGCTGTTCATCAACACTGTCAACACGTATAAATACTGTGACATTCCCCCTCTAAAGCCTGGCTCTAACATCTAGAGGCTTCTCGTGCTCTTGAGCCGCAGGCTTTTCTCCGGGCCTCTCCAGCTAGCCTAGTTTTATCCTAGCCTCCCCCAAGAGTGCAGTTATTTTCAGCAAAGCGTGGTGTTCTGCTCTGATTTTGTCAATGCATTGTTCTCCAGTGTAAAGCGAAGATATTACATTAAAAAATGTATAGAGCACAATGTTACTTGTTGTTCTTTCCACCAGAACACCTCCCAGTCTGTTAGTAAGCAGCTGCTCCGGGTTGGGAAGCTGCATCTTTGTCCTAGCAGCGCGTCAGAAAGCTTATTACACCAAAGTGTCTTCAGCCAGGGAGAAGCACCCAATAGGTGGAGGACCGGGAGCATTGATTCTACCAGGAGACTCATCAAAGCTGGCCTTTGTTTGCTGGATAAGTGACGCAGCAGGAATAATAGTGTGATTAGTGTGATTAGACAGACTGGGCAGGGTTCTAGAGCCAGGTCTAGTTTGCTGCCGTAGGTCAGAAAAGAGTGAATATTGGGGTTATGCAATGCTGTGTAGTCACATTTGGATGGCCGAATGGAGGCAGCGTCAGGAGGGTGTTGTTGTCTTCCCTCACACGTACTGTACAGTAATGTGCAGTAGAGCCTCCTCAACACCGTGACTAAGATCCTGTCCATGTTGTTTTCGGCAGACAGACCTATCTGAACACAGAACGCACTATCCCTTCATTAACTAGACTCCCAAATCTTTGTTTTTCAATTATTAATAGGTTTGCAGCTATTTATCAAAACATCTGCTAATCCAATTTGGAGAATATAAGAACATCACCTGGGATTCAGCCTGTAATAGTGTTAATTGATTCCCCTTCGTGAAGTGGAGGAACCTGGATTTCCTTTAAAAATGTGCATCATTGCGTGTGCCATCACTCATTTTGACAGAGGCATTCTTTCAACTAGTTGATATCTCTTCTACCTTATTGACTCCTCTTCAGTTAATGTGCCACCTTAGCTGACACCTGCGATATTTAATTTAGATAAACTCCCACTACAAGGCAGCGCAGTGCTGTACAGTCATGATCTTGTTTTGTACTTGCTTAGCTTCGGAGAGCTGTTCCCTCCCGTAGCGGTCAGAGCAGACTTCTGCAACTCACGCCACCCACACGTTGCGTATGTATAGCCCACACCTACCCCTATCTGCCCAGTGGTTGGAAAACAATGCCTTGTGTATTTCTAAGGCTGCTATTTGTGAAACCTCGATCATGCACGGGGGGCTCTTACAATGTTATGTAATGCTCCCCACTCATCTGTAATCCCTCTTATGCTGAGTGAGCCCCCCCATGTGACGGCGCTGGAGGGTTGGGAGAGACAGGGTGGCTGTTGGGACCGTCTGCAAGGTACGGGTGCTCTCCGTAGACTCCGGCCAACCCCCTGCACGTGCACAATGAGCAGTGGCCTGTGTATAAGAAGGGAAATTAATCCTGGGAAGTGCCTTACTTGGATGTGCGATGCTGGATGTGGAGGCACAACGCTGATGCTCGTCCTCGGTGTCAAGGCTCGGACCAGATATACACTAACTACACCGAGCATATGTCCTGAATGACACTCCGGCTCTTCTCTCCTCTTCATCTGCGTGTGAGCCACGAGAATGAATCTTTGTCCTCGGTTGTGCATAAAGGAACTTCGCAGCTTCAGAAATTACTCTGTGTGTTGACATTTTGCTTCTGATGAATGATTTTTGCTGCCTCTTTCTGTTGCTTTTGAGTGATGGATGTTGACGGAGACGTGTTTGAAGCAACACTGGGTGTTTTCAGACATCCGTCATCAACTTTAACAGCGTGTTTTGACTGTAACAAACACCACTGATCGGTAGTTTGTATTTATTTTTGAATATATTCACAGCTCACATACCTCCTTTTTCTTCTGGCTTCTCCCCCTACAGGAACCATCAATGTGGACTTCAGCTGGTGATTTGACGAGTCACATATAGGAGCACCCGGAGTCTCTCCTTTCCCCTCTCCCCCTCCCTTCCCTCCGTCCCTCCCTCCCCTGTTCCCTTGTCAATCTTCTCCCTGATCCCCCTTTTCCCCCTTCTCCAAAATTCACCATGCTTATCAAGGAGTACCGCATCCCCATGCCCATGAGTGTGGAGGAGTACCGCATCGCCCAGCTCTATATGATTCAGGTGAGGTAACAACGCCTAGGTCCTTGCCAAATTCTCAACAACACACACCTGGCCGTTTTAATGCAGAAACCAGGGGAACAAAAACAAGCAGCCAGAGAGGAGATAAATTAACACGGAGAATTTTTTAAAAGTGCGATCGCAGCGTACCTAATTATGAAATGATTGGTCACATGGTGTGTGACGCTAGTAATGGAACAAAGAGCGCTTGTGTGCTGACAGATTATCCAACCTTAACTCTCTGAGGCCGGCTGCATGTTTTCGTCAGGAGGACGGCAGGGTCACCCTGCTCTTACTGAAAACTCGGTGCACACATACTGCTGCGATGGAGATAGACATATTGCTTTGTATCTGTCAGATAGTTTCATTTGTCAAACCAGGCCCTTGGCCTCAGAGGAAGGGTTCCGTTTTAGAGCTTTAGGGTTTACAGCTGAAAGCAGGAGAGGCCCATTTGTACAGCTTTAGTTATCCTGTATGGCATATTTTCTCTTCATGTGGCATGTGTACATGGAGGGAGATTTATTTAATCCAGTGGTACTGCCAGGTGGAATGTAAGCAGCAGTACACAGGAGAGTTATGAATCAGGCTGTGGCAAAAAAGTGTTATTTATTTACTATTGTTTAGATATGTTGTACACATTCAAGTGTATTTTTCTGTTTAATGCTGATCCTGACTCCAACCATTCTGCAGTTTGTTGGGATTTGAGCTGCATGGTTATGTAATGCATTTGATAAGTGGCAGGGTGTTGAAGAGCAGGTTGAAGTTACAGGCCTGTTTGATCAGGTTTCTTTTTTTTGCTAGGCTCAGTGCATCTTACATTATGGTTGTGATGTAAAGAAGATTAATGTTTATTATGGAATGAGAACCACAAGAGTTGCACAAGATATTCATAGCTGCTGTATCAAGTGAAATCAGCAGCTAAATATGGTAAAAATATGGTGAGTTGGAGTTAGACACTCGTACATGGGAGCTGCACTGTTTATCTGCATCCCTCAAAGGAAAACAGCTCCACTGTATAAGTTAAACATTTAGGGATTACATAAGGGAACACCAGCATGTCCTTTAGCTGTTGACCTCACCTTCGAGAGGCCTCTCCTACAGTTGTTAATCTTACTCCCAAATTAATTTGCGTGTGTGTTTAAGTTGACAAAGTTGTCTAAAGTTAATATCCACCCACTTGTATAACAAAACTACTATACCAGCTGTAATGCCTCAGAGGGCCTTTCCTTTTTTCTTTATGTACTATAACAATTTGTCTCAAAGCATTTCTGTCAGTGTTTGAATGCTACATTGAAATATTAGTTGTAGTAACAATGCATCATTGCAAATGAAACCCCTGTCGCCAGGAAATTGAGGCAATCTTTGATTACATGCCCAGAAAACATAAAGTTACAATTTCATTTAGCAGACGCTTTTATCCAAAGTGACGTACATAGGTAGGTAGGTAGGCGGGGCAGCATTAAGGACCTTGCCTAAGGGTCCTCACTGGATTCCTGCACCCTGACCGGGATTTGAACCACCGATCTCCCATGCCAAGGTCTGGGGTGTTACTCACTGAGTTATAATTTAACTGAATAATTAAGGTTTAGACTGACATACTTAATAAAATATGGATATTTTTAACTGACTAACTAATTAAGGACATACAATTCTGTATAAAACATGAATAATTTACCTCACTAGTTTAAATATTAAGGCTAAGACCCTACAATCCTATATAATAATAAAAAATGTACCTGCTAAATTAAAATATTACAGTCACAGACAATATAATATCAAATGCAAACTTACCCGACTAACTAAATAATTAAAGTTAAGAGCATACAATACAGTATAAATAATTTACTTGACCAATTTAAATATTACAGCTACCTTACAATTACATACAAATTCAACAGAACTCCAGAGGGAAGCTTTGAAATGCAAATATATAAACTATAAATCTAAATACAGAGCAGTCAGAGGCAGCAGGTTTAATTTAGCTGTGAAGTTTACACACCAGTTTTGCATGATGAGGCCATATTGTGAGACTTTTGAGCCAAAAAATATGATCAAAGCTCTCCAGACATGTTTGGAAATGGCCAAGAAAACATTTGTGCCATTGTGAAAAATAACTGCACTGCAACAGATGGTCGTTTATAAGTGAAACTGGGAGTCTGGTTGATGGAAAAAAGCACATAAACAAGAGAGTTAGCTGCTCTCAAAACACAGTTCAAAATGCTAATGCTAGGCTACACTAAACTTTAGCTAAGTTTTTTTTTTTTTTTAAATAAAGGTTCAGGCCCTGCTCATGTTAAGTGTTTTTACCGCAGTTACAAGCAACTTTAACGGCTTTCTTAAACTCCTGCTAACTTTAAAACAACTTTAAGCCACATTTTTTAACTTTAAAGTGTTAAATTAGCTTTAAATCTGAGTTGTTAACTTACCCGAGCTAGCGGAGAAGAGAGTTAGCATGCTAACTAGCCTGCTAGCATAGCAGCAGGGCAGGACTCCCGAGTTTTGCCAAACCCAGCCTCCTCACCCCACTCTCACTCAGCTGGGCTCTCCGTTTTCACCCCGTACTTTCCCAACTTCCCCTCCGAGGACAAACTGCTCCCATCCGTGGGCGACATGTCGGTGTCAGCTCCGGGGTTTTATGGTTTGTTTTTTAAGAGCTTAGAAGCGGTGGACGGAGGCTCCAAACACACGCCAAAGTTGCCCCGTCGGTGGGTTTTCTGGACGGTGTGTTTTTTTTCAGGAGCACCTCCTTCAGTGGAGCATCCGCAGATGGAGCACACACGGTCCGGTCCACTCGTTCACAATAAAACACCAAGATACAGACATGAAACTTCTCCAGGTCACCACTTATAATAAGACAATAATATTTTACATTACAAGTTTTCTGAATTTTTGTGTTTTAATATGTAAATAAGGCATTAAACATCTAAAACTGCCATAATTTGCATTAATTTACAGGAAATCTGCGTAAATGTATGTCATTTTGTTAAATCAAGTCACAATCATTTATACATCATATTTAAAACAACATAAATTGAGCATAAGTGCTTTAAAAATAAAGAAATAAGATGACATGAGTTTAGGTAATACGCTTAAATGTTACAGTAAATACAGTAATACATAAAATACTAATTAACCTGGCTATTTTAAATAACATTTAATACCCTACAATATTATGCAAATAAACCGACTAATTTAAATATTACAGTTGAGACCCTACAATATTATATACTTTCACAAATTACCTATTTAAGTATTACATCAACACACTACAATATCATATAAAATAAAAATTACCCTAACTAAACTAAATATTACAGTTAAGAGCCTACAGTATTATATAAAATACCAATTAACCTGACTAATCGCTTAGAGTATGAGAAAAAATAAATAAAATTGCGACAACAGTCTTTAAACATATAGGTCATGATTAAAATCTTCAGACAAAGTGTACTAAAATAAAATAAAAATTCTGGATGTTTTCTCTCTCTCTGAAAGATGATGGCATGGAAGAAGTTTTGCCTGCGGTGTCCTACCTTAAAACATCTGCAGCATTTTCGGTGGAATTACATGTTTGGTTGCTTGTGTAGCCTTTGTATGAAGTAATTATTATTATTATTATTATTATTATTATTAGGTTTGAGAGTCAAAGAACTCAATTAAAGGCCACAAAATGATAATACGGAGACAGAAAACAACTAGAAAGATGTGAATTACCACAAAAACACATACAAACCACTTCAAACACACATTAAATGTTTACAGAGTAAAGAAAGGTGATACTGTAAAATCATAAAAGGACACAAAACAACTTCAAAAATACAACAAATGCTAAAGTAGTGCTAAAATGGAATATAAAGGGGTGAGAAATGAACACACAGAGACTCAAAACAGTTGCAGCAATACCAGATGAACATAAGAAGATACAAAATAAATACAGATGCAATCTGAACACAAAAATACACTAAATGATCAGAAAGAGATCTATAGAGAGGTGCAAAATGATGACGACACAGAAACTGACCATCGATGAAAGAGATGGAAAATGAAAGAGACCGAAATTAGCCAAAAAGTGACACAAAAAGGCCACAAAGAGTTGTTACAACAGCTATAGAGTGATGAGAACTGACCCCAAAACTACTACAAAGACACACAACAAGATGGCAGAGATGCAAACCACTTATTAAAGGAGAGATACAAACTGACTACAAAGAAAGGACCATGTAAAGGTAAAAAAAAATATGATAAAAACACACTAAAATGTAACTGAGATGCAAAACAATCATAAAGGCACACAAAATGACACAAAGAGACATTGCAAGACCACAACAGAGAAGAATGATCGTGTATAGATGAAAAATAACCACAAACAGACTCAAAACAATGACAAAAAGACAGAAAAATGTATTACAAATATGTGCTAATGATCATAACAAAAAAGAAAAAGACTAGCTACAAAAAGAGAAAAGGGACGTTGTAAAGATGAAAAATAAGTACAAAGACACTCAAACCTCCTGCAAAAACATTCTAAATGATTATAGAGGTGCAAAAAGATCATAGAAGAACACAAAATGACCACAAAGTGATGCAAAATTAAACCACACTGAAAAAAAACAATCAATTTATGCTGCGTTCAGGAGCCTGATGGCCCGTGGATACAAACTGTTCTTTAGTCTGTTGGTCCTGCCTTTGTGGGATCTGAATCTCCTCCCTGAAGGCACCAGGCTGAACAAGTGCTGTCCAGGGTGAAAGCTGTCTGCCAGTACTTTCTTTGCTCTGCTGAGGAAGCGTGAGCTAACAATGTTCTCTAGGGGGGGGCAGAGGGCAGCCGATGATCTTCTCTGCAGTTCTGGTCACCCTCTGCAGGGCCTTCCTGTCTGCAGCAGAGCAAGCAGCAAACCAAACAGTCACACGGTATCATCATCAGCACTGGTTCTACTGTGGCGCGGTAAAAGGACACCTGCAGCTTCTCCTCAAGGTGGCGTGTAAATAATTATAGAGATGCAAAACGATCATAAAGGTACCAAAATGACCACAAAGTGATGCAAAATTACACCAAAAACAGAAAAATTATCATGAAGGGACACAAAATGACAACAAAAAAAAAAGTACACTAAATCAGTGGTTCTCAACTGGTCCAGCCTCAGGACCCACTATGTCTCTATTAATAACGATTGTGACCCAAATTTTTGAAGTTTGCTGTTCCTGTTAACAAATTAAGGTTTATTTGGGTGTAGTCTCGATGCTTTTTGAAACAGCTTGGGGAAATGTGGCTTATATTTTGTTCATTTTGGTATATTTGGACACTTTTGCCAAGTTTTGGGCATATTTTGTCCCATTCTGACAGATTCTGAGCACATGTTGGTTTATTTTTGGCACGTTTTAGCATAAATGTCTCCAATAAGCTGGCATAAATATATATAAGATAAATATCCTGCTATTGAAAGCAAACTGTGTCATAAGAAATACGTACTTTAAAATAAAAGACTTTATACCACTACTTTTTTTGGGGGGGGGCATGCTTCTGCGACCCTCTAAAAATGGCTTCCCGACCCACTTTTGGGTCCCGACCCACCAGTTGAGAACCACTGCACTAAATGATTACAGAGATAAACAAAAACCACAAAGTGAGGCCACACAACTATGGAGAGATGCAAAAGTACCACAAAGAGACTCAAAATAACCAAAACGACACAAAAAAAATTATAAAGAGACACAAAACAACTAGAGAGAGAAAACAAAACAATCCAATATGTCACCAAAAATCTAAATTTACCTTCATTTGCTGTAATTGTATTGAAAACTGGATATAAAGTAGTTCAAACCTGCAGTAACAACCTGCTTCACTTCACTATTAATAACCTATTAATGTAAAATATAACAATATTTCAGTCAGAGAGATCAAAACAGTGCTTCAGCTACATGTAGCTGCTAATATTTATGTATTTATTTAATATTTTATGCTAGATTTGACTTGTAATGCAGTAGTTTTACATTGCTGTGTTGGTATTTTCACTTAAATCACATCAAATTACCACAAAGCAAGTAGAAAAAACTACAATATTTCACAGGAAATGGGATAAATTAAGGACCAAATAGCTTCTTTGTGCTCTGAGGTACAAAGAAAACTACCCAACAACAGAAATAAAACCTTTATATATCTTCCTGACATGCAAGGACAACATTGCAAACCTCCTCTTTACTTTGAAGGCCCAATCCTTCAGCTTCCCCTGCTCCTCCGTCTAGCTGAACACTGGCTCCTCTTCCACCCAACTTTTTCTTTTTTCTCTCTCTTTTTTTTTTCTTGCACAGACTGGACGACCTCCCTCGGCTTGTTTCGACCCCACTAAAAGTCCTCTCTCGTCACTTCCTGGATACAGAGAGAGAGAGAGAGAGAGGAGTCGCTCTCGCAAACTGCTGACTTCTGTCTGGGAAAAAGTACCAGAAGAAGTCCGGGAGGCAGGTTTTCCAGCTCAAGTTCAGGTTGGAGCAGATCCACGCCGGGATGACTCCTACCTGACCCTCATTCCACATGATCGCGCCTCCAGTAGCAACATCTGAGAGAATTCCTGATGTTAAAGCCTCGTCCTGCAGCTCTCCGCAGACTTCTGAGCGAAAAATGTGAACGTTATGGAGCTAATGAAATTTATAGATTCTAGCAGTTAACCACTGAGGGCATTCTTGGAGACCCCTGCTGGTGTTTCGGCCTTGTTTTGGGGGCTCTTCATGCTCTCTCAGACATGCTATTTCACTGCTCCTCCACTCTGAAAACAGCATTTATATTGAACTCAACCATATGTGGAGACGCGTTCATGACACACGCACATATGTTTCCATTTGAAGTGGTTAAAATCTATATTTTGGCTCGATTTAAAGGCAACAACAAAAGCATTTAGTTTCTTGAATCTCCTGCAAAGTTTCTCCACACGGTGTCACTGCATGCATAAAAGTGACCTCAAACTGCACTTTAAAACTACTTTATTAGACCGACTGTTCCTTTACATGCCTCCGCCGTGTTGGAATGAGTAGCATTCACTCTCACCCCGCTTGTTTCATGAGCAAAGTAATAAAGAATACATGTCCTTGCCTTCAATATTTATGTGATTGAGCATGCTGGACTCGCTGCAGACTGACCATGGCTGCACGGGACACAGCGGAGTTTTGTGGAGCGGCATTAAAAAGTGGAGAATTAGTAATGGGAAGACAAATGTTCCAGAAAGAGAGACAGAGAGACAGTAAAATTCATCTTATGATGCCAATAAAGCCCCTTGAATTGGATTGAGGGAGTGGATGTGGGGAGAGAGGGAGGAAGACAACGGATGACAGATGGCGGCTACCAGACAGAAATATAGGAAGAAAGAAAGGAAGGCAGGAAGGAGGGAGGGAGGGAGATGGAAGCAGCAGAGAGTAATCAAAATGGAAAAGGGGGGATGCAGGGAGACACGGTGCAGCCGGGAGGGGAGGGATGGATGGAAAAAGATGAGGATGAAAAAGCAGAGAAGAGAGGGTCTCGGAGGGCTCGTCCGGCTCTATCTGCAGTGCAGCTGAGGTCAGGGCCTCTCCGGCTCTGCCACATCCTCATCCTCGTGATTGATCGCTGCTTTGTCGCACTCCGATTAAGATGCTTTGTCTGCCTCTATTGACACTTGTGTATTTTTCCTCTCTTTCCATTTCTCGCCTCCCTTCTCCTCAAAAGGTCAATATCATCTATTAGATCCAAACATGCTGACTGCTGTATTATTTATCCATACACAGGCAAGAGGAGATGCTCTATTAAAAGCTCAATTGACTCCATCTGTGTCTCTGTCTCCATTAATATCCCCATGATGGTTCTCCTACGCCTTCATCTGTGTGCATGTTTGTCAGGGAGGGGAAAGCTTTAAAGTGTGCGCCATGTGCTTGGTGAGGATTTACAGGCAGTCCGGTTGCAGTGGGACGAAGGGGAGAAGCTCTAGGAAACGACGTCCTGTGTCAGATATGATCCTCGTTGGGAGGATATTGCTATTTCTGTAGCCTCCACGCCCTCTAGCAGGGGACTCCCCAGGAGAGTCGGGGGGTAAAAAACAGAGGCAGTGCTGCATGCCGTCAGTGCAATCAGGTCATAGTAAACTCTCTATTGATTAGCGGGTCCCTGAAGGAATATCATATGAATACTATACTGACACCAGAGGAGATAAAAATATCATAAAGTACAACACGCGCCTTGTAAGGAGATTATTGAACACCGCAGGCGAGCTATTAGTTTCCAGGGGAACATTATGAGAACATAACAGTGATTTTTTTTTCTATTTTAATCAGAAGCTGCAGCATCTATGTACATGGCAGCTGTCACGGAGACATTTCCATATCACCTTTTAACTTTTACC
>OMNN01101309.1:1493-12280 GCA_900302755.1 Chromis chromis
GTCTGAAATGTGATGAGACTACACACTGCTTTATGTAAGACGGCAGATGTGTTGCATTTTATTCATTGTGTAAAATCTTTATCTTACAAGTAAATACACCTGTCAAGTAAATATAGTGGAATGGAAAATACAACATATAATAAAAATGGAAACTATTAAAGAGCATAAAATGGAAATACTCAAAGTATTAAGATTGTACTTAAGCACAGTGCTTGAGTAAAAGTACTTAATTACCTTTTACCACTGGTTAAATATTGGCCAATTTGACTGTTTCGCCCCTCAAACTATCCAAGCAGTTTTGACGGCCAGTACCTTTTGGGTGGAACCGATTACACCTCAGAAATCTGAAATGTGACATGGCCCTGACTGAAACCTTTTTTTTTTTTTTACTGAAAAACTTGGAAACCACCAATTTTTATCCTTGTCATTGCATTTTATTCATACGCTAATTGTTTTTTCATTTTAATATAAAATCTTTAGCATAAAAGTAACTTGTAAATAACTAATAATCATATCTAAAAACACATCTTCAGATAATACAGGACCTTCAACTTAAAAGTTTATTCTGAAGCTTTTTCTCTCAGCTTTATGACCTAAACACACAAATGTGTCAAAGCTCAGATGTCGCAGTTTAGGAAGGACCCACAAAGGCAGCATAACTGGCTCCCTGTTGGCAGAACTTACTTTAAATAAAAGGTTCAATCTGTACAATCTTTGTTTATGATCTCTCAGTTTTCTAAGAGCAATGCCTACAATTAGACATGGGACAAAGGCAACATTTATCGTCTCATCCAATCTGTGTATTAAAATGATCAAACCTGAAACGGGTCTCCATCATCTGATCAACAGCCTCCCCTGTTGGCAAATCGCTCTTTATTAGCAAGTACTTTGTTTTATATCCATTCAAAATTCTATTCAGTGCCGCGGTGAAGTGTTCAAATTAACACAGAACCATGCGACAGGTAACAAATCATTTATTATGCTAGACAGATGAAACAAACTGAGCCATGATAGCAGCAATTCAACTATTAGAATATTTACACTATCACATCACACCAAGGACATATGTAACCCTTTACAATGTAAACACATGATACAGAATGCTAGAAAACAAGCCGATCTATCCACCGAAAAAAATGAACCAAAAAGAAACCTGCTTTCTGCAGCAAATACCTGCTTGTACAATTAGGGGCTTCAATTACTGATTTAAAAAAACAAAAAAAACAAGTTTCCACAGGTGAAGGACAAACAGAGCCGCTTGTGTTGGAATTCAGCTGGAGAACTGAGCCTGAACGTGAAAATAACAGACAAACCATTAGCAATGATTGTCTTTGACATTATTTTTTCAGAGAATGAGATTTTTTTTAAAAGGCGAGGAAACAGAAGTGCGCCTAATTCCTAATCATTTTTTGTATTTACTGTATGTGCACACGGCTGCCTCTGCTCAGCCGCTGAATGAATCACACCAAAGTCTACCTCTGTGCAGTGAAATCGTGATATTCATTATTTTGGATTGAAAAATAAACTAACCCCCCCCCCCCTCCAAAAAAACACAAAATTGAGTGTTGGTACGATGATTTTGTGAATAAAAATAAATCTGTCAAGTATACAGTGAGAGTTCTGGACTGCTTCTGACACCACAAATGTCACCTGTAACATCAACGTCCATTGATTTCACAACATAAAGAACCAAAGGTGAAGTGTTATTGGTCTTCCCGTGTGTGTGCGTCCACGCGCGATGCTAAGAGAATGTGTGTTTGTGGCCGAGTTTGTTATTGAGAGAACGCCTCGTCTTTCATCAGCATGCGTGGGCTCTCCTGGTTGTCCATGCGACGTCTAGGACCCATCATGTCTAGAGGGAATAAAGAGCAGGATGTGTCACGCATTCATTCATCCCATCGTCCAATTACACACGGATTTAAATTCCTGTCCATTTCATCATTATTCAGTGGCACGATTCCATAATACTACTGGTTTCAAGTTGAGTGTGTAGAGCATTCACACTGGAAAAGGGACAATAGAGTAGACAGTGTGCTACTAAATACAGCTGTTTTTTTTAAACAATCTGTTCCTGCAGCCACTATGTAATTCATAAAGAAAACACAGTAGAAAAAAAATCTGAAAAACGCCAAAAAATGATTAAATCTTACAATTACTTGTTTTCCAAAGCTGCACTTTGACTGCAACATGCATTAGATCATTTTGTGTTAGTACAAAATAGAAAAGTGTACTAATAATTTTTTTAAGGCTCACAGTGGGTGTTTGGGATGCGACTACACATGACAGTAAGCACGATCAGTCTGCATACAGTAAAGGCAATGAGTCTGTGTGACCTTTTTTGGCAGAAATGTATGCATTTTTTTTTATTTTTTATTTTAAGCATTTTTGACCATTTGACCAACAAAACTGTGTATTATGCTTGAGAATATGTAATCCCAATTAACAAAACTGGTTAAAAACATGTATATATTTATTTTTTTCACCTGGTGAGTTTCCTTTGGCATTGCCTAAAACCTTTCTGGGGTTGCCTAAAATTCCTTTAACCCTAGATCACTAGCGCTGGGTGATTTTCACCCATGGGATACATGATTTTCATTGTGTTGCCATTGTGTGAGTTGCTTGGGTCCTTGGGTAGCTTCATGCTGCCCACTGACGTCACAGAAGGTAGGCGTGTTTCCCTGCTCCCATCCCTGGCACGTGTTCGGGTGATTTTCACCCAACGTTAGTGATAGAGAGTAAAATATTTTACTATCTATTTTAATATCTCTCCCACAGTTGTCAGTGATGCAGGGAGACTGTGCCTTTACCGGAAAAGTTCCCAAGCTCCTTTTTTTTTTTAAAGGAACTTTTCATTAATGATTCCCTAATTTTTCACTAATTTTAGAGCCTTTTATAGGGTCTCGTTTTATGAGACATTGTATAGGGGAAAATAAAAGAAGAGTACTTAAATTTGCCATGTATTGTTGTACCATAATATATATGGATGAGAAGTATTTTTTATTGGGTATATTATAACAGGTAAAATATACCCAATGTTAGTGATGGTGTTACTAATTGTTACGTTAGTGCTCTACGGTTATGTAGGAAAAATCCTTATTTCTGTATACTAACTGCCAAAACTCTTGACGATTATATATTAACAACATTCAATTACCTGACCTCAATGAGAATTTAATGGACACATAATAGATTAGTCTTTACTTCTTCATTTTAAAATCGATTGCACCATAAAGCTGCACTAAGCAAGATCTACACTGTACGTTAAAATAAATTAGCCTTCAAAATGCCCCATTCTTCTTTTGGTATGTCATGAGGTAGTAAATGTACAAATTGTAACAGGACATATATATATATTTTTTAACTCTTTTAAAGTATCATCTCTCTTGATGGAGTGAAACCTGTAATGTGAAAATGTTTATACTTACCGTGATATTATTTGGTATCTGCTGGTATGAAGTGACCACTGTGTAAATCTTTAAACAAGAGCATACATGGGGAGAAAATTTGAATTTGGACTTTTCAGAAATCCACCTGTGCTTTTCTTTGCAGTTCGGGACCACCAACATGCAAAAGGACTGAATGCTACCTTAAAATAGTTCTAACTTGCAGATCATGTAACCTGTTAAGTGTCAATCACTGCTTCCAAAAAATTCCAGTGGTTATTCATAACAGAAGGACCGTGACCAAATAACCTCCTGCATACTTTTCTGCATCTTCTGATACTGTGCTTCCATGCTTCATAGGTAAAAATAACACAAGCATGAAACGAGCAGCAATCAGGACTATTATTTGATGCAGAGTGTGTAAGTATTTCCACATTTTTTGTACAGTGTGTATTAATGGCTTCTTTCAACTATTTGATTACATAAAAACACAAAGTAGGAAAAGAAAACGTGATTGAAGGTTTGTTTCCACTTACTGCTCTTATGCTTGAATGATTTGGATCTTCTTGGTGAGTTTGGATTCTGACGTGGAAAGAAAAAATACATTGTGTTTTCAATGTTGTCTCATAAATTAAAAAACACTGGTGATAATAACACAATACACAAAGTGATCCTCATGATGTTAACTGATACAGCTGGATGGAAGTACCTTATCAGATTTCCTTTTCTTGGCTGTAAAAGAAAGACAATACAGTTTAGATTTAAGGACGACATTCCAGTGATTTCATATATGTGAGACTTCAAGTAGCACCAGAACATCACCTTTCTTTTCTGCCCCATAAGACCAGTCGTTATCGTTGACGTCGTCATTATCCTCTTGGTCGCTCTCTGACTTATTGTTGGTGTTGTTACCAGTCACTATTCTGTAGAGGAGGAAACCGTAAGACACGACACACAGTGAGTCAGCATTACTCACTGCAAATCAGTTTGATTATAAAACAAATGCATTCTGGGCTCATGTAGCCAAAGGAACGAACTATGCTTTGTTTCTGCGGCTACAAGATGCTTTAAGATGTTTTACTTCATCTTTTTTTAAGGAAGCATAACAGTGACAGCATATACACCTAGGACTATAGCCACACAGATTAATTGATTAGTTGTCAATTACTGAACTATCGATTAGTTGAGTAACTATCTAAGAGAAAAGGGTCTAAATTCTCTGATTCTAGCTTTTTAAATGTGAATATTTTCTGGTTTCTTTACTCCTCCATGACAGTAAACTGAATATATTTGGGTTGTGGACAAACAAAACATTTATCTTATTAAGAATGTCATCTTGGGCTTTGAAAACTCTGGTTTCCCACCATTTTCTTACTTTTATAGACCCAGGACCTAACTAATTAATCAACAGACATATTAATAGACAGTGGAAACAATAGTCAGTTGCAGTAGCAGCTAGAACATGAACATAATATATGTACAAGATATAGAGTCCGGTATGCTGCAAACATGTCAGATGACACCAGTTTTCACTGAAAATGAGTCTCAGATCTGTTTGGGTGAGCTGCTTTCCTCTCATACCTGCGGTTGGCTATACGGCTGCTGTTCCGTCCCATCCCCAGACATTTCTCCAGGTGTGGGGCGAAGCGTGAGGCAGCGATGCTCCGGCTGCAGTTGGGACACACACACTCCTTGTTTTTCCACTGGTTGTACACCTGGCCGAACACATCCAGTCCTGGCTGGTCCACAATTTCTGAAAATTGGAATCAGGGCGTTAAAACAGTGACAAATTCCATTGCTTGAATGTATTCCATTTTGGCACACACTGACAACTTATTTCTAATGCACACGCATCAATGATTCAGCGATATTTCAGGGAGACAGGATGACTGTGCTCACCAAAGTCCCTCATGCTTTCTTGGTCCGTGTCATCCAGGAAAAAATAGCCCTGCTTAACAGCCCGGTGGACCTCGAAGCAAAGACCCAGGCATGCATCCTCCACCAGGTCAGACAGGATGTCCTGAGCTAGGGCCTGGCAGGGAGGACAGACACATACAGGGATTTCTCTTTGTGCATGTCACCACTGTGTGTGTGTGAAGCCAACAGTTGTGCAGTGATCTGTCCTACTGTACCTCCAGCTTGCTGTTGTCCAGGCTGGACATTGAAACCTCCTCCATTTTCATTTGCCAGAACTACCAGATGAGCAGACACTGCTGTGGTCATGCTGTAGCGCAGCAAGCATTGGCCAAAAACAGGGCTGGAACACCAAACACGGTGGCGTTAAACCCAGTCACAACAACAACAACAACGCATCTGTGGGCAACATTTGACATCTTCAATGGGATTCATGTACTCACAACTGCACGTTGAACACTGCCGGGGAGCTCACTTCCCACGTTTATAACCTGCGAATAACACAAAACAGAAGAAGTCAGTGTTGAAGCAACGCAACATCTCAGAGAGCTCCGAGCCAAACATGACGTTAGCTGAGCAGCACAGTGCAGCTCCGAGCATTAACCATGTCATGAAAGTAGCTTAGCCCAAACCTGGGTGAAGAAAACAAAGAGCGTGGCTATGAATAGGCTGCCGGAGGAACTGGAAATGCCAAGAGGTTAGAGGAGAGGCGGTATCCTGCTCACAAACCCGCCAGGTCGACAGCCGCTAGCTAGCATGTCCCACACCGGGCTGAGTAACCAGAAACAGTGTTTATTGGTGCCTGAAGAAACACATCTGACTACATCGAGGCTGCTTCCCCCCCGAACCCGACCCTGCTGCTGCTGCACTGCGGCTGTCCGCCTCTCAGCCGCCCCGTGTGAACCCCCCAGTGAGGAAAAACGACGCCTGTACCCAACCACAAAGCCTACATGCGAGGAAAAACGCGAAACACGGCACCGAGAAGCCGCTAATTGTGTTTATTTACCTATTTCGGCAGGCATCCATCTTTACATCAGAGAGATCAGACAGTAGCAATCGATCGCTACACGAGTTCGCAGCTTCCTCTGCTGCACCGCCGGAGCCTGCGAGTGTTTATCACCCAGGACAGCATGTGACTGCGTGTCTCCCCCGGTGTGACTGAGGGTTAAACCGGCCTTTGATTTGGCTTTGTGTGTGCACCATCGTATTTTTACCCTTTACTCCAGTTTGAATCCAGTGATTTGAACTTAACTGCAATCAAGATCAGTCACATGTTTATACAGACAGACAAGTTCATTGGAAACACTTCTTCATTCTAGGATTGACAGACAACAACATGTGAAAAGGTTTACAGACATTAAAAAAACAACAATTGATAAGGAAAATAGATATTTTTTCCATTTACTTAAAACAAAAATAGCAAGCAATCCCATAAATCACATTATAAACCTCCATGTCATGATGCGTTCAGTACAAAACCACTTACATACAAATTTCCATTGATAACAGTAGAAAAGACATATTCACAGAATAAGTAAAATAATATAATATAGATAATTAAAAAAATCTTTGTCTCCTTTATTTGTAATGATTCACAGACCCTCAGATGAATTACACTGATCAGCCACAACATTATGACCACTGACAGGTGAAGTGAATAACATTGATCATATTGGTACTATGTGGTGGTCTGCTGAAAAACCTTGGATTTTAACATCCGTGTTGATGAGACTTAGACACCCAAATAAACATTGTCCCAGAACAAGCACACTCCCTCATGCAGATGGCAATTCCAAATGCCACCACATGGCAAAAACATCAAACAATCAGGACCATCTTGAGGAACATGACAATGGCCCAAGATGTTGATTTGACCTCCAAACTTCCTAGACCCCATTGTGATCAAGCATCAACAGGATGCAGTGGAACAAGTTTGATTGACAGAGGCCCCACTGCACAAGCCAGAGTACCCAAAGGATCCACTGCCAACGTCCTGGTGCCAGACCCCATAGGACACCCTGAGAGGTCCTCTTGTCCATGCCCAATGGTTCAGAGCATTTTTGACCACATAAGGGGGACCAACACAATATTAGGCAGGTGGTCATAATGTGATGCCTGATCGGTGTATATAGACAAGCTCAGAGATAGAACTAAATGTTATATGATCTCTAAATCATGTTGCAGGTATTTCAGCAGAATGTACAAAAACTGCTATTATGGCCTGGACAATGCTGGGAAAAAAACAATCAAGCTGCTTTTTACAGTTTATACAGAAAAAAATATCTTGTGCCTGCAGATTCAAGTTTATTGCCCAAGTCGCAAAACAAATCTATTTTCACTTCAGCTGTTTGGCTCGGTCCTATTCACAGGAGATTCAATAGCCAGGAAGTGATCGTGGTTGTGACTGACTCAACTGTGCAGAAAAGTGGAGAGTGAGAAAAGAGAGAAGACGAAAGGAAATATTGCATCAGTGGAGGAAATCCCAGGAGAGTGACGCTAAGGAGGCACAAATCAAAATGGACAATGAAGCTGCACAGCGATATTGTCACACAGCTACTGTACTGCATCTCCTCTCAGCTCAGGTTTACCCCCCCAAAAAAGAAAAAAAGCACTTTTCCCCTTCAACCAACAGAACAGCTTCCTCTCAGATCCGTCACTGTGACTGCAGTAAACCACCTTCCAGTCTAAGAAATCAAATTTTACACTTAACTATAAGAGCCACACGGGGAGATTTGGCAAAGTTGGCACTCAAGTGCTACATGCTCCGATTTGATTTTAAGTTGGCACACACTAAGCATCCGCACTGAGTCTGATTGAACTAATAAGCTCATGCCTGAAACCTTAAGTGACACTCTAAAATAGCAACAGTGTCAAGTCTCAAATGGGCGACGCCACACCAAGGCGATGATGACACGAGCATTGTGTATAGGAGGTGAAGAGTATGGTAATGTTGTCAGTGCACCCGCAGGCTTCAGAGCCATCACGAGGCAAAACAAGAAGCTCGGCGATGCGCTGTCTCGTTACCGGCTGGCACATATTCTGTCAGTCTTCCTAACGGCGCGCTGCTGCTCTGATTACTTCCTCTCCACTTCCTGCATCTCTCACAGACTGCTTGACCTTTTGTAATTACGTAAAATGATATTTATTTTGCTCTTTCTGGAGGGTGAAGTCTCCCTGTACATGAAAACTTGTGATCATGATAGCTCGAGTCTCATGTGATCATCATAACTACAGTCTCCCCGCGAGCGTGATTGCTAGTAGGCAGCTTGTTTTCTTGGAAAGAACGAGGCCCTGATGAGTTTGAACCTCAGCCAGCAGAAGTGGACTTTAAGAGCCAGGGGACTCTGTGGCTGTCTGGAAGCCCCGAGAACATTTCAGACAATGTGAAGTCAGATTACTGCTTGTGTTTATTGCTCTTGTGTCAAAGAGAGAATTGTGTTTTTTTGGGGGGAGGGGATTATTTGTTTTAACTTTTCCGCTCCATTAGAAAATGGAGGGTGGCATGAAGGACAGCAAGGAAATGGTAAAGCCAAGCTGGAATTATAACAACAATAATGTGAACACAGTTGAGCCCAACCACTGTGCATGAAACAATACACCAACCTAACTTAGTGCATCTCAATTAACTAATACCAGACTTCTCTTTTTTACCAGATTTGAATTTGAACACTCCAGTACAACCTTGCTGCAATGAGGCTGTTCTGTCACATCATATCTTACTAGTGGAGATGTTCACATACTAATAAATGCATTGTTCTACATAGTTTATGAAAATGTGCTGTTATAGTGCTTCCAAAAAACAAACATCATCATTTCTAATTGCTCCTCAGAAAGACACATTTTTCTTTGTGATCAGACGTCCCTGTTGACATCCTATTTCTGGGCCTTTAAAAACCTTTTTAAAAAATCTCTGTTGGAAATTGTTACATATATAGTGTTACATGGCTATGTTTAAGGATTGCTCAGGTGGAGGCAAAAAACAACAACAACAAAAATCTTGATTAGGGATTTGGGTTAAAACACTTCATTAGGGCTGGAGACCTTCATCATCACGATGAAGACAAAAACTGAGAGCTACTGAACCGTCTTAGTCGCAGCATAACAAAAGGCAACCTTGTCTTTTCGGTAAATGAACAGCCGCCTTCTTAATTAAGCTCTGTTTGTTTCAGAAGTGCTATTAAATGATGCAAAATCAGTCTGAAACTCCGTCTTTTATCAAGCTTGGTGTAACAAAATCTATGCCATTCTACATTTGAGTATCTTCGTGAGAAAAAAAACAGAAAATGTGTCGTCATCCAAGGATAGGAGTATAAAAATCTAATGCATGCAGGTGCCAAATGTACACAGCAAAATAAGCCGAGAACAGGAGAGAAAAACTGAATAATATAATATTTGAATCCAAGAAGAAACAACATCAGTTGTATTGAAATGTTTCAGCTTCAGAAAGGATGATGTTGACCAAAAACAGGTACGTTGTCAGCAGTGTCTTGCAGACTAATTTGACCATTTAATCAGCACCACAAAGATCTGTATGAAGCCAGATGTGAATGTCATCCAAAGCAAAAAACTAATTTGGATGTCTCTGACAGTGTTAAACTGTATGAAAACAGCTTCTTTTAGCTTTTCTTAAAAAAATTTAAACCATTTTTTAAAAATTACTGTATTTGATATATTGATCCAGATGTACCCTACTTCAAAAATCATCCCAATCAATCGAAAATGATTGATTATTTCCAAATAGATTGAAGTGATGTGGTGAAAATTCTTGGGTTTTTTGTTTTTGTTTTTGTTTTTATCACAACATACTGTATATTGAAGAAAATAAACTATGTCAGTTTTTTTCTAAAAATAATGATTGTGCTGGTTTTACCATAAAGGCACAACACTACTTTCACATTTAAAAGCATTTACTGTGAAGCACATGCTGGTGAGTTTCCCATCAGCTGCAACTTTACAAGTGAGTGGAAAAACATGCATTGAATGTAACACGTATGTCCAATACCCCACTTGCACAATAAGGTCAGAATATACTTTATTGTCCATAGAGGTAAATTATCTTGGGCTCAGAGTTACTGCCACACAGAGTCGATTGCAGACACACACTACACAACAGCATCCTTGGAACAATTATTGCATTAAAGTGCAAAAGTTCAGACATATAAAAAATATAAAGCTATTTGCTTTTTGATTTATGAACAATCAGTGGAAGCGAGACAAATATTCAATGTACTCCTCACCTAATATCCCACTTTGTCTCATAAAAAAAGAATTTTAATCACTATCTGCACTAAAATATTTAAGTCCTGACGTTTTCGGCCATTATAATAAATCCCTCCCATGCATTCACACACACACACGCACACACACACACACAAAAGCGCATGTCTACAACTTAACATTTCAGGCTCCAGTGCAGTAAAAGATACTACTCATACAACTGTGTATTCAGTATGAAGCTGGAGCCTGCAGATGTTTATTTTAACTTAAAAC
>OMNN01101311.1:3076-29241 GCA_900302755.1 Chromis chromis
CACATGGCAAAAACATCAAACAATCAGGAACATCTTGAGGAACATGACAATCGCCCAAGATGTTGATTTGACCTCCAAACTTCCCACCACATGGCAGCAACATCAAACAATCAGAAACATATTGCAGTGGAACAAGTTTGATTGACAGAGGCCCCACTGCACAAGCCAGAGTACCCAAAGGATCCACTGCCAACGTCCTGGTGCCAGACCCCATAGGACACCCTGAGAGGTCCTCTTGTCCATGCCCAATGGTTCAGAGCATTTTGGACCACATAAGGGGGACCAACACAATATTAAGCTGGTGGTCATAATGTTATGCCTGATCGGTGTATATGTCCGATATATGGCTGATATATCATAACATTTTTTTACTTTCTATAAATCAACATTAACTGCAAAAATCCAGTATCGGTGAGACTGCAGTGATGTCCTTCAGTATTTACACACACAAAAAAAAGCTCAGACTGTGAATCTCATTCTGGAGACCTGATTCACTGGCAGAAAAGAGCATCAAAGTTCAAAGATTTATTGCTTTTTTCCTCCCTCTGTATTTCCATTCCACCATGTCGGAACAGTACACTCTCTATGACTATTATCAGCATGCACATCCCTTAGTAGCATTTCCCCTTGACCTCTCTGCTCTCTATCGTTTGACATTTTTATGCCATGTAGATTGCCACTGAAGCGGGCTCGTACTGTATATTAATATCTCTCGAAAGCATGAATTTGGTCGATATTGTTTTTCTATCTGTCGCCTTGTTTATATGACCCCCCACAGGAGTTGGGGGACACCACACTATTGCTCTGTGCAGTAATCCAATGATTTTCTCTTCATTGTGGTCGAAGTCTCAGCAAGACTCCGCGCCTCTTTTTTCATCCCCGGGAGGAAATGAGCGGACATCACTCATGTCGAGTAGAGTGCAGGCTTGGGGCTTGCCCAGATGCTATCTCCAAATTGTCTTTGCCGGCTACGCTGTGCGCGAGATTGCGCGAACATGTATATCCGGACGCCCCCGCTGTTTTTTGCTGATCAGATGACGGCAGGGATCGATTGATGGGGTCATGCCTTCGCGGAGTACTTACCTGGTATTAAGAGCGGATCAGTCGCGATGCAGGAGGAGATACCCCTAGCATGCACGCTCGGTTGCAAACAGCTTAATCCTCTCAATGTGTTTTGCATCTGATCAGAGAACAAAAAAGATATGAAACGCAGACGGGGAGGTGTTCTTTTTCGGCGTGTAGGTGTTTGTGCTTTGTGCATTTGTCTGGGAAAAGTCATCAGGGCATGCTGCTATTTGTGCTATTTGTTTTTTCCGCTCTTGTGTGTGTTGATGAGAGTCGAGGCGGGTCGCGCCAGGAGGACAGGCGCCGGCTCATTTTTTATCCCTCTCCTGTGTGCTTCAGTCAGGGGAGGCTTTGTCACCAGTTATCTGCCTGCCAGCGCTGGGTATTGTTATTCCAAAGTACAGGCCAGTTAACATTTCTCTTGTCACTGCTACATCTCTCCCACAACACGGCACGAAAAAAAAAAAAGGGAAAGAGATGGCTTGCTCACTCTCCTACTTTGCCCTTTCCTTCTTCCTCTGTCTTTGCCTCCCTTTCTCTCTGTTTATCCTCCTGAGCTCCGGAAAAGAAATGCCCTCTTTTTCCAGCTTGTTCTACATGTTATCTGCTTAATAAAACCCTGGCAATCTTTTCATAAAACAAGAGCTGATACGCTTGTTAAACATTTATGCTCCGTCTTCTGTTTTCTGGGTTGTAACTCTGAGCTTCACAAGTGGTAATAATAATAAAGAAATGTTTGATTGTTTGCCTGAATCAGATGGCAAAAAGAGAGCTGCAGACCCGGGTATGTTTTTCTGGGCTCAGCATGTACCGTTCAGAACCCTGCTGAGAATGTCCCGTCAGCAGTGCCGAATGCGGAAGCGCTCATATCAGCCGAGGCACATGATAAATACCCGAATTCATCAGCAAATGTGGTATTTACAAATATCATTTGCAACAATGATGAATGCCGTTGATAAGCTGGATTCAGACTGAGTGATTAGGCCATTACCTTGTGGCAATTAGCGCTAACACTTGGACACAACGGAAGCTGTAGGCGTTTGCCAGATGCACATGTCCCCTCGGACCTTTTCGAGTTGATGACAGGGCTTTCTGTGCCCATATTCCTCAGATTTATTTACCCTGCAAGAGGCTGGCAGGCTCAATCGCCCTGCAGTAAAAGTCTTTTACGCGGTACGCTGTTCGATTGGGAGCAGCTTGTAACTCAGGCAGTCTATCAAATCAATGGGTAGCGTGTTGAGCGCTGATTTAGGACGGTAATTAGAGATGTTAATTGTTTTCATTACTCAGGGCCGGGGGAGGGTAGCACCAAGGAGAAGGGGGGAATGGGGTGTTTCTGGTGCTGATCGAGGGGTTTCATCGCTCAGAGTGATTCAGAGTGACCTCCCCGCTGCCTCCAGATGGTATCTTCATCTTTATGTGACACCCACGTGCGACCTCCAATGATAGAGAAGCTGCCGATTCTTTGACCTGTGGATGACCTTTGTGTATCTGGCGTAGAACCAGAAAGGCTACACTTTTGATATATTAGCTGCTGTTAAATAATTAGCTCTGAGGTAGAACATGATTTGCAGCAGAAGGAGGGAGTATTAATGAATACTTAAGCATGAGCATGGTATATCATAGGCCCTGACACTCACCGCTAACCATTTAGATATTATTTATGAGGGCAGAACTAAATAAAAATTACATTTACAAGCCGAAACTATGAAGTTCTTAACTACTGTCGCTGCTCTGTGTGGCCACAACTGTGCTGTACATATGCTTAAATGATGAATAAATGGAATGAACCGCAGTGAATAGGTATCAATTTGTGCTTGGTAGAGGTTGCGGTGCTTCAGGAGAATGGGAGCATCCAGCTTTAGTGTTGTCTGTGGTCTATTCAGATGCGGAAAAATGAAGAGGTTCCTTTTCATAATTAAAAAAAAAAGCCCAACCACTCATATGACTGTCACAACAAAATTGATACAAATGCTTTTACCCTGTTAAAATGATACTGAATAGCTCAAGTCCTTGAATAGCTGAATTGGGGCTCTTTTATCAACTAAATGCTGTGGATGGGACAAAATCATAAGTGTTTGGTGCCATTTGTTTGTTTCAAGTTCAAAATAACTGTGCTGTTAATGAAATATGCATGTCCCAAACTCTATATTATATTTGGTTATTTGGAGACTCGCCGAAAGTGTGAATATTGATGATTGAATGACAGCCTTTTCAGAATATACCCAGTTTCTTGCCCAGTGCATGCAGAAACTAGGTTTTGCTCATTTCAAGTTAAGGCAACATAAAAAAATCACATTTTATAACATCAATTCGTTTGACTTGACAACTTGTGACTCAAAATTAAGATTTAGGTAAATGCATTGCTCACTAAACTAAATATTATTAACATATTATCACAGCATGGGTCAAGGTTTAGACCTCTCCAGAGACCAGTTTTTCTTGTGTTTTTGCTGAAAACATCCATAGTGGACACTTTCTGTGAGCCTTCGTTGTTTTCTCAGATAATCGTGAAAGTGATGGCATCCATGATGAAAGTTGATATTCATATTGTTCCATGGTTTTTCCTGTCTGAACCTTTAGGATATGACTACGTATGATAGTAAGCATGATTGACCTGCATACAGTAAAGGCAATGACTCTGTGTTACCTTATTTGACAGAAGTCTGCTGGAAAACCTTGGATTTTAACATCCGTGTTGATGAGACTTAGACACCCAAATATGCAAATGGAAATCCCTACCCCCGCAGAAAAATGCACCCCAGCAGATGGCAAAAGCATCAAACAATCAGGAACATCTTGAGGAACATGACAATGGCCCAACATGTTGATTTGACCTCCAAACTTCCTAGACCCCATTCTGATCAGGCATCAACAGGATGCAGTGGAACAAGTTTGATGGACAGAGGCCCCACTGCACAACCCAGAGTACCCAAAGGATCCACTGCCAACGTCCTGGTGTCAGACCCCATAGGACACCCTGAGAGTTCCTCTTGTCCATGCCCAGTGGTTCAGAGCATTTTTGACCACATAAGGGGGACCAACACAATATAAGGCATGTGGTCATAATGTTATTCCTGATCGGTGTATATATATTGTTATTTTGAGTCCCATCGTTTTGACGCTGGTGATTTTTCGTTAGAAGAGAATAAAACCAGTTTTAAAGGCTTTAAAAAGTTCTCAGGGAGCAGCCTAGCATGCAGTATTTTTGCTGTAAAAGTGGCTGGAACATTAGCAGTAATAACACCTTTAAGGTCTTTGTAGAGAAATGGACCCTTCAACTGGAGTGCAATTCTATTTGCGTTGTTTGCAAGTCTGATTGAAGGGCCATGACTGAACTTCATACGTTAAAGTTTCCTCAACTCTTTCAAAGTTCTTAAAGTTAAACCTGCTTAGCAACAAAAAGTACCCAACTAAAATTACAAAACGTCTTCGTCATCCGACTCTGGGTGTCATTTACTTTTATCAAAGGCATATATCTGATATTTCTACATTCCATGCATAATAAATGTCTCTTTTTTATCACTGCGTTATGTGTATATTCTGCTTCATGGAGATCAGTAACACCTTATCTGTGAGTGCAGACCAAGGTTTTAAGGTTTACTGTTGAGTGTCCACCTTCCTCTTGTGGCAATGTTGAAATTTCACACTAGACTGCCCAATCTTATCCTTTCGGAATAATGAGCATGCAGCTCATAGCACTTATCTGGAAGTGACATTTCTATTGGGTGAATTAGTTTCAGATGTTACTATCTTTGGACAGGGGAGTGGGACCTCTTTGACCCTGTCCGGGAAACCCCCCCCTCACTTCAGCAGATTATGATGTTTGCCCCTCTCTGCTTTCTGATTTCTCGTCATCACAGTTACTCCTTCATGTTCTGCTGTGCTGCCATGAGAAGAAAATGATCAGCAATCTGTCCTTTTCAAATAAGGTTCTTGAGACAGTGTGTGTCTCTCTTCGCAAAGATTTGTGTTTATGATCTCTTTTATATAAAGATTTTTCCCTTTGCCCTGTACAGCTCAGTGAAATAGCCTCCATGGCCTTGTACTAGACTGAATGTAATCACTCTCTTGCTGCTCCTTCCATGATCAGACCAGCTTTACTCTTTATTCCGATGCTTGGACTAAAAAGGGTAGACATTATGGATGGCATGTTGGTCAGCTTTAATCTGCGCCTTTTTCTTCTTCTTCTTCTTCTGTAGGGGCATTCGCGCTCCTTATCTGTGCATGAGAAAAAAAAAATCTTCTCGCAGAACGTAATATAGTGATTTAGTTGATCTATTGAAGTCTTTGAGCCGTGCAGCAATGATGGGAAATTGCAGTCAGGAGAAAAGTAGGCATTTGATGACCCCTGCATAATGGTGTAATGCCTGTAATTATGACAGCTGAGGATGGACATGAAGTTAATGGAGCCACCACATCAAAACACACAAACACTGGAAGCCCGCTGCGCCACCTCATCTAAGTCGAGGCAGTTGCCAGAAATAGCCCTGATTGGGCCCTGAATAATTCAGTGTCATTTTTTTCCCCCCCTCCTCTCCCTCCTCCAAAAGGACTGGGGGAGCAATTGATGAGAGCGGATGAATATTTAATGGCTCGGAGTCTCTTGGACAAGCCGGGGCCTGGGATGACAAGCTCCAAGAAATCAAACAGAAGAAGAGGAGAATGAGAAAAGGAGGTTACGCAGTGAGGGGTAGCACAAACACTGAGGGGAGATATGAGTTCAGATGCAAGCAGAAGCAGATAACCATGCATCTACACGCAGCCCGAGCGACCAGCTTCTCTCAAGCATTTAACTCGCCTTATTGCAGCGTCTGCTTAAAAGTTGAATCGAAGCGTTTGATTGCCCTTGCGAGAAACTTTGATACTTTTGCAATACCCCTTTTTTTCCCCTCTGTGTCACATTAATTATTAACAGATGGATGTTTTAAAAAAGCATTAAATGTTTTTCCACTGCTAATAAAAGTCTTTTTGGGGGGTTTCAAGCCAGCAGGAAAGAAACTTTGACGCTTCAAGTTTCCTTCCAAGGTTAATTTCCCGGGAGATGCAAACTATATGTTACAGGGAGCTGCAATTTTACAGCGATGGAAGATGGAGCATCAGAGGGTCCCACAGCAATATGACCCCAATTGGTCAAAGTGGGGTGCCATTATTGAGGTCAAATCTGAAGATTTTTTGACTGTACAGCACATTCATGCCAGTGGAGCCAAACTTAGGGTTGTAACCTACACCCATTCCAAGAAGGTTTAAACAGGATGTGGGATTTTTTAAAGTACATCGATCAGCCACAACATTATGACCACTGACAGGTGAAGTGAATAACATTGATCATATTGGTACTATGTGGTGTTCTGCTGGAAAACGTCAAATGTCACTGGCCTTCCCCTGCAGGAAAATGTACCCCACCACATGGCAACAACATCAAACAATCAGGAACATGTAGAAGAACATGACAATCACCCAAGATGTTGATTTGACCTCCAAACTTCCTCGACCCCATTCTGATCAAGCATCAACAGGATGCAGTGGAACAAGTTTGATTTACAGAGGCCCCACTGCACAACCCAGAGTACCCAAAGGATCCACTGCCAACGTTTTGGTGCCAGACCCCATAGGACACCCTGAGAGGTCCTCTTGTCCATGCCCAATGGTTCAGGGCATTGTTAAGGACAATATTAGGCGGGTGGTCGTAATGTTATGCCTGATTGGTGTATATGTATTGGTTTGGACAAGGTATATTTTAAAATGATAATCTATCAATAAATCCCTGGGATCAGCCGTCAAAACCCCAAATCCAACGTAGCCCAGCAGGTGTTGGATCTTCAGATTTAGTCGATGCTGCTGCACAGAAACAGAAAGAGCTGTTGGTTGGCCTCCATACTTTTTTTTGTAACAGAACATGCCAGAGAGGACATTAGCGGATTTGTGGGATTGTTTACTTCCAGAACTTCCAGCAGTTGCTGGTTCACTTTATTTCTGGTAAATATGATATTTGAACATGTGAAAAATGACAGAATGAGTGGCCTAATTCTTAAGAAACTGAATCCATGCCCTCAAAATATACAAAAAATATTTTCAAATCATTTTATTTGAAGTGCAAGATTAATTAAAAAAAAAAGATCTATTGATTTTGTCATTTTCTTCTTAGACGGAAGATGTGAAGATGTTCACATTGACACTAAAGCCTACATGTGCTACCTTAAATGCCAAATTCAAAAACACAACTCCCACATGATCAATCAATCATCAGTGTTGTAACAAGATTTTTCTTCTCTTGAATAATTTGTAGCTTTAGTTTTGTAATGACTTTAGGCTGTTGCTCTTAGGTCCAGTATGATAACAGATTTTCATTTTTTAAATTTTATTTCAATAGTTCCTATGAAGGTTTAAAGGTGCAATATGCAAGATTTTGAACATAAATATGTCAGAAAACAACAATCTGTTATATACACATATGGCAAACTAGTGGTTTGCTGAGCAGAGATTGAAGTCACACTGCCTCTGTGTTTGTTGTAATCTCAGTTTCTCTGATCTATGTTTTGGCAGCCGGTTTGGCTGTGCTTGCATGTCAGTGCATGTGAGTCCCTCCCTTTGAAACTGTTGGCTTTCACCGCGTTTATATAGACACCCAGAGCCTCCCATGTTGCATTTTAAAAGTGAAAGCGCAATACAGAGGGTTCAGCTGGTGCCCCTGAAAACCACAGAATAAAAAAAGAGGTGTTTTAGTTATGCTATTAACCACATTTGAGCAATTGCTTCATTTAAGTTAAGTGTGAGAGTCTCTACTGCTGTTTTGGGTCTCTCCTCTGCTTCACAATGTCTGCTCCATTCCAGTTTGGTCCGTGTGTGTCTGTTTCACCATGTGTCCATGTATGTCTTCCCTGCTGTTTGTCATAGATTCATGGTGAAGCAGACACACACAGACCGGAGTGAAGCATTTTGCAATGGGTTGTGGCTGGATTATTTTTTCATCGGCTCTCGTGTACGCAGCCTTTTCATGTTATAAACGGCATGCACAATAAAACAGGAGGTGTGGCCAATGCAGTTTTGATGCTGGTGTTCTAGCGACATCCAGTGGTTCTAAATGGCACAGACAACACATGTAAAGCGAACTATGTCAAAAGGAGAACAGAATGTCATCACTTTTCCATTATTTAATATGCATTTTACTGCTTAACAGTATGAATATTGAACACTGCCACATTCATATGGACATTATTAAAAAAAAAAAGTCTCGCCATTTGCTCAAACTGTTATTTTGTAAGTCCATGTAGGAAACTAATTAAGCTAACTAAAAGACGACATGTCATATAGCACTTAACAGTGGTGACTGTGATTGACTGGCTTTCAATTAGCCCACAGATTGCATACTTCTGATTTTCGGGAAACTTAAATTAGTTTCATTACCTTCCACCCACACAGAAAAGCCAAGAGGTGAGATTAAATATTCTGTCCTCAGAGTGTTGATATTCATGTATATTCACCGCGGAGAACACTTTTTGAAAATGAACAATCACAGACGGAAAGGTCACCGTTGTGCTGAAGTAGTGCATTATGGGAGTGGAATAATTGCTTTTCTCACATTAGTTCCTATTGTAATGAAATCTTGGCAGTGCCCGACACTGAATGACAGATTACGCCACGGTTCAATCACACGAGTGTGGGTGCGCGGGATCGGCAGAGGGGGTGGCAGTGGAAGGTGGGTGAGTGTCGGGGAGGGGGGGTCAATTGGCTTTTGTTGAAAAGTGCGGCTCTCCCGAGTCTCCACATAAATCATTTGTATCATTTTTCAGTCCTTTTAACTAACAGCGCCACTTTCATCAAGGGTTTGTGTCATTGCACTCTAATTGTTTTGAAGTGAGAGCTACTGTCTGAAGAGAGAGAATGAATAGAGCGTAATGATTTGTAATGTGGCATATTTAAAGACACGTAGCACGGCCATGGAGCAGTAATTTATCGGTCCTTTCTCTTTTTCTCTCTTGTCTATCATCCTTCATCTCTGAATGTGGGTGTATTTGTGTGTGTAGGGGATATGTGTGCAAGCCCCCGCGCACGTCCATGTGTGTGCGCTCGCATGAGTGCAGTTAAGCACTATTTCTTGGCGGCGCTAAGATCTTTGAAACCCAACTGTGTTAATCATGGTTTATATGTGGGAGACATCAAACCTCCCTCTACTTCGCCTGCCTCACCCGCTGGGTCACACACACACCGAATGCACACAAACACGCGCTCGCACAAATCTCTCAAGGGCACCTTCACCATAGCCCCCTTCATTTACAAGGCTGACCATGGGCAATCAGTTATCTGCCGCAGTTTCTCTCTATTGGAAAGATGAATCACTTTATTTATCATTGACGTTTTTACAGGATGTAGACAACTCCTCTCGCATCAGCTCACTGTGTTTTCACCACTACTTGACAGCACACTCTATATCCTCATACCGACCGGCCCCTTGCATATGTTGAACATCACAGCAACCTTAATGTGCAAAATGAGCATCATCATCTTTATATCTCGCGTCGGCGATGCCACCCTGGGTTTCAATTCAAAATAGCTCCACTATTTTAATCACGAGGGCAAAAAAAAGCCTTTGTGCTGCCACGCTTCAATCCGGGATGAAATGAGGAGTTGAGTCGAGAGAGGCCTGTCTGTTGGTCTCCAGATGGAATAAAAGGAGACAGCGTAGCGCAATGAAAAGGCGAGTACGGGGGTGAGATGAATATGTGATTACTTTTCCTCACCTGTGGCATCCCTGCTGGAATATCCACTCTGTTTATGTTTCATTTTGCGTGGAAATTTAAAGCGATATTCTATTGTCACAGCAGAAGGAAAGAGGATATGGCATGTCTTGTTCAGTGCTGAGAAGTTTAGTTAAAGCTGACACATAACCTTTATGGTGATGGGCGCGACGGATGTGTGTAGTTGAGTGTTAAATAGTGGCCAAAGAGGTGTGAAGGTGGTTCTGAATCCCTGGTGTATTTTCATTTTAGAGGAGCCATGTTGGATGATTTTTTAAAACATCTACATTTCTCTGCAAGGTTCTAAACTCTAGATGTATTTAAAAAAAACAAACTAATCTTTTGGCATCATGGTTAGATCTTTAGAACACCAAAGCAATGTGGAAACAGAATATTAGATATATGTAATTCACAGTCTCCAATCTTTTGAGCAGGCTTTCTACAAGGTTTTGGAACATGTTTGTGTTATTTTTACTTCCACTTAGCCACGGGAGATTTGGTCCAGCATTGATTTTAGTAAGGCCTGGCTCACACTGGCTGCTCTAATCCATCTTGAAGGTGTTGAATGGGGTTTAGGTCAGGGCTCTGTGGACGCCTGTTTGGTTCCACCACAACCAGAGACCACCGGATGGTATAAGCTCAGTGAATGGCCGTATTCAGTTGTTATCACTCACATAATCATGGTTCAAATTGGGCATCTTGCACTTAGTAGAATTGCAGAAGGTGCCTAAAAAATCCATTCTGTTCATAGATAAACTCTAAGTAACCAAGATCCCTTTGCCGACCTCTTGCGCTCGAGTGAATAAGTGCATGAAAAATCTCCACAGGTTTCCTTCAGCCCACTATCATGGCAAAACGATCAATGCTGTTCCACTGCAGAGTACGTGCCAGATGCGAAAAAACAGCTTCTTTTCTGGCAAATGTAACCCTAAACCATAATCGTTAAAAAAAAACTAACCACATAAATGGTGCTGGATGTTGTAGTTTTGTAAAAGTAAGTACCTAAACCCAATAAAACAGCACAGAAAAAAGATAATGTTTCCACACAGGACAGGAACCCCAGTCTCATGGTTGAATGTCCGGCACTTGACATACGCCACCACCGACCTCTCTATACTATTTCAGCAAACGCTCACCTACTAGCCCTGTCTATGGAAGTGATGAAAACTAATAACAGTTGGCTAATTACATTGATATCAGGTGGAGAAAGAAAGGAGCAAGCATGGTCATATTATTAGCAACAAGTGGTGGAGGTGTCGGGTCGGGGTGGATGGACGGGTCAACAAAACATCAGATTTTAAAACGGGACTGTTGTTTGATCCAGCCAGAAGCAGGATCATCCACCAACTCTAACAGTGTATTATTGTAATCATGAGGATTCTAACCATAGTGTTGTCAGAAATTATTCTTTGCTGTATTGTAGACGGCAATGACAAAAAAAAAAGTTCAGTCATTTCATTTGGAAGATTTGTTGGGCATGTTAAAAGTGGAAACCCATATATATATTTTTTTTATTGTGTGTTATAGCTTTAAGATTTTCCATTATTTTGTACTGACTTAAACAATGTCCCTGACCCAGAGTACACAAACATGTTGACAGGGGTGTCCACAAACTTTTAGCCGTATGAAGTGCCCTGTTCGGCCCAAAGGGGGCACTCTGAATGAAGCTCTGCACATTCATTGCTGTTACCATAAAGGGCGATGTATCTCGGTAATGCTTAACTTGAAGTTTTCGACTTTTTATAAACCTTTGATTTATGCTCAGCCTTACTGCACATGTGTTTCAAGGCCATTGGGTTCCTTTTTTTTCCCGCCATGCTTGCCCCACACTACTAGTGACAGCCTCGAACAAACATATTTAGTTGGGCTTCAGTAGGGGTGTCCTCATCCACGTGGAACCTTATCCGAGCCCATTTCCACTGTTTACACAGATTCGACCTTTATGCTAATTACTTTTATGATGATAAAGAGGCCAAGACGACGGGAAGAAGAGGGAGAGCAGCTCTTTCCGCCCGTGCAAACACATCACACACACACACACACACACGCTCACCCTTTCTTTATGCTGATCACAGCTTTCACAATTAGACAAACTGTGATAACGCCGTTTATGCAGCAGGGAGATCCATAGCAATTATGCTTGGAGGGCATTTCTCCTCCGGTGTAGGGTGGCGCACGTTGCTTACCCTTCACACAGACGTCTACTGACTTGTACACAAAACTGAAATTCACAGCTCCTCTTGGGAGGTCTGTAGGGCAAGGGGGGGGCGTCCTCGATTCCCCCGCTGCAATGCATTAGGCGATGAGAGCGAAAATGAGACGAGGGAATTCATCACGCGAAAGAAAAGAAGCGGCTAAATAAATCTTGGCGCTAAACACCTAAGCAAACGTATTTTGAAGAAAAACGGCAACGTCGAAGCCGAGCATCTGTCTGTCAGCTTGCTACAGGAACCAAAAGTTATTTTCCATTTGCCAGTTATAAGCCAGTGAGCTACTGATGAAAGAGTGATAGCTGGTCTATTATTTTCTTCAGTTCTCCAGTCTTAGGCACACAATGCCATCTTACTCACATCAGAGCTGCTTCACAATTTCAGGAAAACAAACACTGTGGGTTCTGAAGACAACATCATTTTTATTTTATGACTGTGCCTCGCCAGCTATTCCCCGACCGAGGTAAACTCTCAGCTGCGTGACACTTTGTAAGGTGAAGCACACCTCTTGCCCCTTCCCACATTCATGTGTGAGTCAGTATTGTGTGAAAAAAAATCCATGTTGTATCCAGAAAGTACTACCAATGTCAACGAGGACAGAAATTCTGTTTCATTATGAACGTCATGGAAGCAGAAATGCATAAATAGCCCCGCTACACACACATGCAGTCATTAGTGTTTATCCATCAGGACACTAGTTAGTGCTTCCAGTGCATTTGCCGGCTAATCCCCCGTCTCTAAAGGCCCTGGTTGATGAAGATCGACAGATCCCGCAAACCCCCCCTATTCCTCCACACACACACATATATACCCACTCACCCCTCACTCTCCTCTTCATCCACTACCTTAGTGCGCAGTCACGCCTGCTACAGCGCGAGCTTTGTGTGTGCCGGAGCAAAGACGAAGATAAGATAGACTCTTTTGATCACAGGATGCATTCTTCCTGCTGTTCTTCACCAGCCCGCTTCAACAGCTGAGGCGGTTGTTGTCTCAGAGACACAAGATTAGAAGTTTGTGCGGAAATAATGGGGCGAAAAGTAGCAGCGTTGCGTTCAGCGTGATGGATGGCCGAAGAATTTATTTACTGATGATCAGGGTTCGATCCAGACTTTTTCTTTTTCAACGTAATGTGGTGCCATTTTCTAATAAAGAACAATTTATAAAGGGTGTGTAGCAACCAATAACGTAATACCATTTAGCCAATAATGTAATAAGTTATTACGTTAATGGCCTAACATTAAAACAATCCTTTGAAAATGTGATAACTGCAGCCGATAACGTAATAATACATAAACAGGACTGCATTTCTTGGAAATAAAAGGTTGTTTTGTAGTTTTTGTGCAGTTTGCTCATCAAATATAGGTCTAGTGGATGGCATAGTCGTCATATTCATTAATGTAGCTCTCACTCTCCTTAATTATGGTTGGAAGAACCAATTTGAGAATTATCTGTTGTACAAAATCTTTATTTAGAATATTGTTTATTTGCTTGTAAAGTCATCATTTACAGCAGAAAATGTTCGTGCTTGAAACCTGTACGTGGTGCATAAAAGGTTACAGACTGCTGACATAGAACATGAACACTCATTTACAAATGTAAAAAAAAACCTGAAGAGTATTATT
The DNA here is from genome assembly GCA_900302755.1 of Chromis chromis. Taxonomy (NCBI): domain Eukaryota; kingdom Metazoa; phylum Chordata; class Actinopteri; family Pomacentridae; genus Chromis; species Chromis chromis. Next base: position 16,712 of record OMNN01101311.1, read on the forward strand.
ATTGGCTCCAAAACTTTATTCCATTATTGGCAAGTTATTGGCTTTATTACATTTAAAATGGCCAAAATGATTACGATATTGGTTGCTACAGGGTGTTTATAGAAAGTCGCAACCAATGGATCTATTTAATAGTTTTCAGATTAGCAATCAGCCATTTGTGTCAGTAGGTTGTCGGCAGCTGTCAGTAATGTGTGAGTTGATAAAAAAGGAGGATTTCTTGGCCTGTTACACAGCGATCTATTCCGACCATTTAATTGCGGTTGCAAGATGAAAAAATAAATCAAATTCACTAATTAAATAAAGCTCTTAAGTTGCAAATGTCATTTTGATGAGTTGGGTTGACAGAGCAATGTTGACTTAAATGTCTGCATTAGTTGATTTAAAACTAAATTCAACTTGAGATAACTTGATGAAATTGGCTTGATAACCCCTTTTTTGAGTTTAGGGTCTCACTTCCCTTCCTCTATCTTAACATGCCTGGACAATTTCAGAATAAAATACCTTTGATTATACGTTATACAACGCAATGTTGTTCATCAGTCGGACAGAACTTTCACTAGAAGTTACCACAACTCAAAAAGGATGGAAACAGTGTACACAGTGTTGCAGCAATGTAGCTCCAATATCTTTCTATTTCTGGGGCAGTGGTGGCCTAGTGGTTTGTGAAGTGAACTTGTTACCGGTGGGTCGCCGGTTCGAGTCCCCGGACTGGCAAGAGGTTGAGGTGGGGAAAGTGAGAGCGACCGCTTGTCCCAGTCACCACCATGGTGGGCCCTTAACCCCTGACTGCTGGCAGTCGGCAGCCCACTGCTCCTAGTATGTATAGTTAAGGTTAACTATGAATAGGATGGGTCAATGCAGAGAAGGAATTTCACCAAGGGGATCAATAAAGGTTATATATTTATTTTATTTTATTACCACCTCTAGTGGCAAAAAGTACTATAAATAGACACAGATTAAACGTATCGTACAATTTCTGCTTGTTTTAACAGTTGATAAACACAAACTGATTAGCCTGCATCCTATTTGTGGTCACAATCCACATTTTCAGGATGCCTCGTTCCTTTCAGCCACGTGTTTTCTCCGGCCCCCCTCTGCTGCGGCGTTTGGCAGCTGCTCGGCCGTCCGTTCCCCGCTGCGCCTCGCCATAATTCTCAGGCCCGGCTGTCTCGGATTGATGCTAAGAGCACCACTCCCAGATGTGGTTATTCTTGCCTCCGCAGTTATTTTGTTTTTGGGGGGGAATTAATTAGAGACGGCGGCAACAGCAGTGGCGCTCGCGTTGATCACGTGCGTCCGTGTTGATGGCAGCTCCATCTGCACGCTGCCTAATAAACACCAAGAGCCTGTGTTTGTTAAAATAACACCAGAGATGGACCTGTATATATTCTGATACAATCAATAGCAACCTCTTTCATCTCTTCTCACTTATCTGGCTGTGAAAAAAAAAAAAAAAAACCCTCACTCTTTCACTCTCACACTCTCTCTTTCATTGCCGTCCAGCACCATTGATGTTACAGATATGAAAACCTATCCAGCAACAATCCCGCCTGATCTTCTGGCTGATATATCACAAGCAATGCGCTCTCTTGTCTGATTCCAACAGCAATAAAGCGCAATATTCTTTTTAGCATGCCCGCAGATCCTGTCGTTTTTCCTCCTTTCATATTATATTTGACAGATAAAAACCAATCTTTATTCTCATAAAGAGCAAAGAATGAGTTTTCCCCCTGCTCTTCCTCCTCAGTAGCTGCAGAGTACACAGTGCCATCTAATGAGGGTTCTGTATATTTTCTGGAATTAAGTGCCTGACTACAGTCGCTGCAGTTGCCCCGTCTAATTTGCTGAAAAGGATGCACCTAACCAACCATTCAGTGCACATTACCGCCTAACCTGGGAGCTGTGCACGCTCCGAAATCATTACACCTGACCAGACAATGAAATGTACCATCTGACCCGCGTTTTCTCTACTTTGCAGAGGCAGGATCAGATAAATGGGATATGTCTAATACCCAGTGTCTGTCTAAGTCCGCCTTTTTTAGCTTCCCCAGGTCCCTTCTCGAGTGCCTTTTAGACGCAATAGCCTTAGCTAATGAAGCATCAATCTCTCCAGAAAACTATGCTCCAGGAAATTCAAGTTTTTTTGCAGGACTGGCTAATTGGGCAGAGGCCTGCTGGTCAAAAAGCCTTGCATTCCAGAGACTGAATCCAGATCTTCTTCCTTACCTAATCACCAGCTAAAGGAAAGTGGAAATTTGCCCTCTGGTGGGAAATAAGACCAAAGCACCTACCATGCCTTTGTTAGCCGTCTCTCTTTGCCCCGGCTGATGAAATCGAGGTCTGAATTTACTAATGAGAAATCAATGAGTGCACGGCAAGAACCCCGAGGCTGCCCTGCTCCTGCGGTGTCATTCTTTTATTCCCTGCACACGCCCGCTCTGTTCCTGTCTGGCTCACTTTATCCCCCCCTCTCTCTCTCGTCTTTACTTTCTGACATATTTCTCAGAATTTACTTTATTGCGATAAACATCATATGTCTTCCTTTGAAATAAGATCAGAGTGGCTTATTTACTTTACTGGCCTTTTTTTTTTTTTTTTTTTTTTTTTTTTTTTTCTTTCCTCTTTGCTGCAGAAATCCAGGAGCTTTGAGGGGAGTGTGTGGAAATGTGTGCTGGAAGTGGCGTTTCACCCATGTGTGAATGCTCCGAGTGTCTGAGCCGAGCTGTGATGGTGATCCCGCTATCTGCGCCTCGCACTGTATCTCCAAACTAACAGATATATTTCTCCTGAAAGAAAATTGCTTTTACCGAAACAAATCACCCGACTGACAGGAAGGGACTGTCAACAGAAAACTCCTTTTGAAATGCCGTTATTTAACACGGGAGGCCTGTATGTTTTTGCTCTCTTGTCACCAAACTACAGCCAACTTCGAGTTCTGGTTCCTCGCGATGTGCAAAAGTTTTCCATTTGACGGAACCGTGTTGCTTTCTTGTGGTGAAAAAGAGGCAAAATAGCTGCAGGTTGGCTAACAAATTTGATACCTACCCTGTATTTACACCTCATGCTGCAATGCCGTCTGCTAGTTTCTGCCTTGAGGGATATTATTAATGAATACTATGACACTGACATGATAATCTCTCTCTCCCCCTGCCCCTCTTTTCTCTCCTCTAGGTAAGCCAAGAACCCCCCTTCCCTCCTTTATGAATGTGGCTGCAGAAGGGCCCCTGCAGTAGTCATGAGTAATGTATGGCTTATTTACCATGATTCGTCCTAATTATGTATGAGCATCATATGGTAAGTCAGGTTTACGGCATAATGCATGAAACACTATGGGTTATTTATAGTGTTTGCAGTTGACTGAAATCAAAATTCAATCATTACTTGCAGAGTGCGAGATAGAAAAAACAATAGAAAATAGGAGCGGGGTTGCTTTCCAATGCTTTCCAAGGCTTCTATGGAAAACAGCACAACTATGTGGAGAAGTAGAGTGAACTCAAACATGTCTTTTGTGCAATATGACAAAGTTAAAATAAATTATATGAAGATAATGAAGGTTGAATTTCTTTAATTATTTATTTTTTGTCTCCTATCTGCTCCGTGTAAGCACACAGCCTGCAGTTCAGCCTAGGGGCAGTGGTGGCCTAGTGGTTTGTGAAGCGAACTTGTAACCGGTGGGTCGCCGGTTCGAGCCCCCGGACTGGCAAGAGGTTGAGGTGGGCAAGGCTTGTCCCAGTCACCACCACTGTGGGCCCTTGAGCAAGGCCCTTTACCCCTAATTGCTCCCCGAGCACTCCCACGATTTATGTGTTGATTATATCTTGCGATGTAAATCTCCACATCTGAATCTGAATAAATGCTATCTAATAAATGTAGTGGAGCAGAAGTAGAATAATAATAATCTTAATCTAACCTTGGGGAAATTCCTTCTCTGCATTTGACCCATCCTATTCAAAGTTAACCTTAACTATACATACAAGGAGCAGTGGGTTGCTGCGGTGCAGCTCCCGGGGAGCAGTCAGGGGTTAAGGGTCTTGCTCAAGGGCCCACAGTGGTGGTGACTGGGACAAGCGGTCACTCTCACTTTCCCACCTCAACCTCTTACCAGTCCGGGGGCTCGAACCGGCGACCCACCGGTTACAAGTTCGCTTCACAAACCACTAGGCCACCACCACCCTCTAAATAAAGCATATATAAAGCATCATAAAAAAATCTATTTATACCTGATTTAATACTATGAAATCAATATTTAATAATTAAGTATTTTGAAGCTATGTAGTATCTGAGTACTGTTTCTCCAACTTACATTATAAATCAAGTCTAGATTCTTGATTTTGATGTGGCACTGTGAGGAAAAAAAAAACCCACCCTGAAACATCAGCTGTCAGAGTTATGACAGATTAGTGACAAACCTGCTAATTTTCCCACCAGAACTTGCTCCCTTCTGAGAACATTTCCATCCCTGCCAAACATCCCTCCCAACATTCCCCGCAATGCGTCCATAGCTGCACCTGTCAAAAAACCGTACACTTTACATGACAATCGCTCGCACCTTTCTGCGCGGCGCAGATAAGAGCGAGGGGAATGAACTGACCCCCATCCTCCCCGTGTTTCCGTCAGCGATTAATTAATACCTGCCAAACATTTGAACCTCGCCGCTTGCTTTTCATTTTTTTGGCTAATTACGGAGCCGTTTGACTTGATAGATGTTTACATGTGCACACACCCACGCTTTTTTTTCCCCCTTCTCTCTCTCTCTCTCGCTTGCATAAAATCACACACACACACACACACACACACACAGCTGCTCTCTGGTTGATTTTGAGGTGATTAGCTACGCGGCATTAAGCGCTAGCCTTGGCTGGCCCTCGCGATGGTGCCGTCTAAAGTGGCCCAGGTTACGCAGGGGCCGCCATCAATACGCTGTTAAAACCCATTTGCTCCTCTTCGATCTATTTCGATGCGAGGTTCATTGTACTTAGCCTGTTCTCTCTTAACAGTAAAGATCACACCGGCGGCGTCAAGTCCTCAGTGGCGACGGTGGTTTACATATTTCTTTTGAAAGGTGGATGTGCACTGCACCATTTGTGGAGTTAATGAGGCTCTAAGTTGCTGTCAAAGTCAAATTTGCAGTTGGATTCCTTTCTCTCACACTGAGCCATTCAACTTGTGAGTGCTAAAAGATTCAGTTTAAGATTTTACTTATAATTATTAGTCATTATTTAAAATTTAAAGACGAGGGGTCAAGCCAAGCCAAGCTGGCATGTTTACTTTAAAAAAAAGCTGTTAACAGCAGCAAGCTAACGCAGACAGAATGACTGAACAGAATAACAATACCAACGACTTTACCACTCCTCTTTGAAAACCTCCGTGTTGCTGTCTGCCGTATGGATGGAAAATGCAACAAGCCGCAGCGTGTGGGAGACAAGTGTTCCTCACGCTCAAGTGACTTCTTCTGATTCGCCTTCTGTATTGAGTATAAGTGCACATTGTGCTTTCGTTTTGCCCTCGGGCTCTTAAGGCTCGATGTGTGCTCTCTCAAGCCCTGCAAACTGCAAAAAAAAGTCTGCAGATTACAACTTGTTTTTATTGTCTTTAGATGGACACTTTGCACATGCTACTGGCATGGCTCGAAGGATGGCAGTTGGGTGGTTGGTGGTCCATACGTTGATTTAGTCCACACTAAGATATCTCAACAACTGTCAAATGTATCAACCAATAACGTAATTATGGCCAATAACGGAAAACATTTCATTAAAACTTTTTTCAAATATTTCAGTCCTCAATTCAAACTGTATTTAAATAACTGGACTGGCACTATAATGGCACTTAACTCCAATATAAAACATAGAACATGAACACACATTTACAGATGTAAAAAACCCTGAAGAGTATTATGTACGTTATTGGCTCCAAAACTTTATGACATTATTGGCAAGTTATTACATTATTGCACGTTATTGCATGTTATTGCACGTTATTTACATTTACAATGGCCAAAATGATACGTTATTGGTTGCCACATGACCCTGAGAGGATAAATCCAGCTAACTTGGGTGATCTTCTGATTTTCCCCTCAAGTGCCATGATGAGTTTTTTTTGGAGTAAAATATCTGAATAACAGCAATATTGATTGCAATGAAATTTAGTTCATGTTCCTCATAGGACGAATTTTAATAACTTTGGTGATTCTGTAGCTTGATATTTCATCATCACTGTAGTTTATGATAGGGGTCAACCGATTCTTTGTCTAGCCGAAATATTGGCTCTGATATTCAGTTGTTGCTCTTGGCAGGTCAGTCGATTGTACAGTCAAGAGAGATGGCAAAGCTTACTTTAAATGTTTTTTTTAAAGGTCTGACCACTGGGTTCACATTTAGATCAGTCTGTGATTATAGTTTGCTTTACTGTACAGCGTCCAGCACAGGTATAGCCAAGCGTCTGTCTGGGAGGGTTTATCTTAAAGGAATTATTGAACATCATTAACACCATGTTGGTCAAGCCCCAGTTGAACACTTGCAAAATTAAGGTTCCCTTAGCCTAAGCTGTCCTTTGAGTTTATTTTGCAAATGCTACCATGCAAATGCTAATACTACTATATTAGACCTACTAAGAATGTTGAATGCTCTTATACTGATGGAACTTAAAATTCAGCCCTCAGGTCAGCCCTTCAGTGGCACTATCATTGCTGCATGTTCTTAGCCTTGTTTAAATGCAACTTCATGATTTATTTTCAAGGAGAAATGCAGCCCGGTCAGTATTTCATGATGGGAGGACGTTTTCCTAATGCCTATTTCCCATAACCTCCATGAACGCTGACCATCTCTTTCATCTATTAAATTTCATTTCACCTCAGGTCTCTTTCTAATGACACAAGAGGGTTCTACAGTATTGTTAAAAATGGACAACTCTTTTTCAGGTGTTGGAATTCTAAGTGGAACAAGACTATAATCTGGCACATAGATTAAAATTTTATGATCCCTTTGGAGAGTTCATTCATGTTTAAGCTCTGACACTTATCCTATTTTATCTGCAAAGCAGAAATGACACTCTTGCTGTGTGACAATGAAATTATCTAAGGCGGAAGGAGTAGTTTTACGACAATATTTGATTTCTTTGAAACTTTATATGTCTTTCTACTTCTCTTTTGGCTAAAGGAGACAGTCGCAAAGTGTTTAGTAATACAGACTGAACGACAAAGGTCATTGGATTTGTTATTTCAAACCGAAAATCCAATAGTAACCCCCTTTTTCAAAAAATGAGGCCCGAAATATTCCAGACAGCTTCCCTCCAAACTTCAATCCCCAGAGTGAACTTCAATGCTTCACAAACAGTTCAGAGGAGCAGATAGAGGATGCAGCCGAGAAGGAAGGATATCAAAAAGAACGGCCAAAAGGAGAAAATTGATTTCAAGTCCATCCTTTAGGTGTAGCTCAGGACGGTGAGATAGCATTTTTATACGGTGCTGCTCTGAGGCTGAAGATGGACTCGGGTTTAAAAGTAGATCTTCATGCTTTGGTGCGGGGGCGTAGATGTCTGAGAAGTTACTTTTGTGGGACATTTTGCCGAGTGTGTCCATAAAATGTAGGCGCTGGTTTAGAATGCTTAAGCGAACAGTTTCTCTGACAATGTTGATTTCTTTTCAACTGTAGTGAATTGATCCAGGTGTTTTATTTATTTTTTTATTCTGCTTTTGAGAATATGACTGTGTTTTTCACAGTGTCAAATCAATCAAACTTAAATCCAATGTCGAGGAAGGGAGAAAACAAACTTTGTGTTGATGCAAGAATGTTTCTCACTCTGTGCTGAGAGGCTGTTGACTGGATCTCAGTTCATTTTTACCACAAAAAAGAAAAAAACAACAGATTTCTACACGGGAATAATACAGATTTGTGAGCTGACCCATCACTAGATTTCATTTCAGTGACCGTCGCCTCACAGCTAGAATATCCCCGGTTCGCGTCCCGGTTAGGACGCCTGGGATCTTTCCGTGTTGGGTTTTTATGTTCTCCCTGTGCAGCGTGGGTTCTCACCGGGTACTCCGGCATTGTAGCGCCATATTATGTAATAACGCCGCATTATGTAATAATGTAATATATTTTGACCTCATTATGTAACGCCACATTTTGTAATAATGTAATATATTTTCACCTCATTATGTAACGCCACATTTTGTAATAATCTGCCGCATTTTCTAATAAAATTCTTGAACACAATATGTAATAAACTTTGCTGCATTTTGTAATAAGTTGTTACATATTGCATCAGTTATTACAAAATGCACTTTTAAGAAAATGTAATAATTTGGTGCATTATGTAACAACTTATTACAAAATGCGGGAATGTTTATTACATATTGCGTTCAATAATTTTATTACAAAATGCGGCGTTACATAATGAGGTGAAATTTTATTACATTATTACATAATGCGGCGTTATTACATAATGCGGCACTACAGGCATCCTCCCACTGTCCAAAAACATGCTGAGGTTAATTGATTATTCTAAATTGTTTGTAGGTGTGAATGAGAGTGTGTTTGGTTGTTTGTCTCTATGTGTAGCCCTGTGATAGACTGGCGAACTGTTCAGGGTGTCCCCTGCCTTCGCCCGAGTCAGCTGAGATAGTCACCAACCCCCCTCCCCCGTGACCCTACAGAGGATTAAGCGGTGTATAGATAATGGATGGATGGATTGTTAGGAAAGGAATCGGCTTACTTGGTTCTTCTTTACTGGTGTTTTAGCCACATCTAACAACCTTTTTGGAGCTTTACAAGTTGTCAAGGGGATTTCCTGATGGTGGTTCAGGTGCATCAAATGCCGATCACCTCGACGGCCTTGATATTTCACTTGCCTGCCATCGAATTTTCCCCACCTGTGGCCTGATTTAATCTGCAGCTGCTTGTCCAAAGTCCTCGCAGCTTCTCACAGCTGGCGTCGCATATCGTTCCATCCTCCTTCTCTCTCTCCGTCTGCTGAGATCTTAAGTTGCAGGGTAGTTTGAGGTAAATGCTGACGAGTGGTAGACAGATGAATTGGTCGGGCCAATTAAGTGCCATTTTGAGATAATTGGCATTGTCCGATTACCAGGGAGATGACTGACAAGGACTGTGTTGGGTTGGTCTGCACCGGCTACCTCGGCTAATTTGTCATTTTCTTTGGTGCATACGAGCTAAGATAAATCCACAGCACAGCATAGTGCATTGGAGCGGGAACAGGGAGTGACACAACACGATTAATACTGGATTTCAATTAGCCTAAAGGACCATTAGGAGATCCAGCCAATAAAAGCCACTGTTAAAAAACTTTTATTTAGTTGACGCTTAAGTGCAGAGCAGACAGAGTGCATATCTACTGATGTTCATAAGTTCTGGTGTGTTTTTTTAGAATAAAGCCCCAACAACAACATGATATTGTAATGATATATTGGCAATCGGCTGCCGATCCTCTCGAAAAACCCTTATTGATCAAAAACTAGTACTGACTTCCTAAGACTTGAACACTGTAGCTAGACGTTCTGACAGTCCTCCTAGTTGATTGTGGTTCATGTTCAGTTGGCATCTTGATCTCGAATTGGGTTGCAGTTTCATCCTACACTCCTTGTTCCAGTTACATGCTCCTCACTTTATTATCCCACCAATTGATATTTGAACACAGGAATCTAGGAATGGAAGCTTTGTGCGCATGAACTTGATGCGTAGGTTGATGTCATTGATCTCTGTGGCCAAAAATATAAAAACTGGAGCACAGCAGTTTGGTCCAAGTCTGGTCTGTGCCAGTGTTAGACATCAGATGGAATAATAGTAATTGTGAATCTGCTTTCACGATGTAGCAGCATTCTTGCCAGCACCTTTCTCTCGTACTTAAACTGCTTTAATTAGCATGAATTCCTTAGAAAAATATAAAAATAAAAGCCCTGTTTGCTTTGGCAAGAGCGCATTTGGCAGAATCCTCCCTAAATAACTGTATCAAATGAAGAAACTGTATGTCAACAGTTTCTGAGTATCTGCGAATTCTCTTTGAGTCTGGACTGACCCTTCATAGAGTTTCAAAACCAGAAACATAAGTGGTGTTTTCACAGTGCGTTACCCCCTAGCTACCATGTAAAATATAAGAGATATCCCCCGTGACTCTGAAACTTCAAGCCATGTCTAGGAATCAAACACATCAAGGAGCGAGCTCACATGTTCTGCCACTCGGCAGTCTCACAAAAATCAAGAGAGGCAGGGTTCAGAGCAGGGGAAATATACTTCCTGTCTTTGCCAGTTTCAATGTGCTGCACATTAATTCAAAGTCAAAGAGGGGAAGTGGTGGAATTAAAGCACCGGCCCCCCCAAGGACAATAAAGCGTTGAGGTAGGAGGGAGAGAGACGGTGGAAAGAGAACAAGGGAGATGAAGTAAAAAGGAGAGAAAAGTAATACCGAGGTGGAAATCTTTTACTATGCTCATTCTCCCCTAATGTAAGGTTCCCGTGGCAGAGAGACAGAAGGCATGTGTGGAATGGCTGATGAGCCTCCCGCTGCTGTCGTGCAGGCAGACGATGATTCCTCCATATTGCCCCGAAAGCTTGTAAAAACGTTAGCCATCAGTTCAGGGGCTGACGGCTGTGAACTTTTGGCCCTGCTTTGACCAATGGGCTTCAGTGGGTCCACACTGAGCTGCAATGGACCCCTTAAATCAACTTTCCAGGGGTGAAATACAGAATGATTGCGCCGCCGGCATTGAGGGTGTATGTGTAAGATAGCGGCGGATTGGGGTTTGTAGAGTGGCGCTGAGATTCCACACAAGTTGCTTCATATTTTTGTGAATTTTGAAGGATTTACTTGAACTTGAATAAAAGTCAGTATCAAATTTTATTTCCGACACAAAGTTTTGGTTTAAATAATCTCTCCGATGGTACAATCAATAGTTCACTTTTTGGAGTGCAAAAGTCCAAAAGTCATTCTACAATGTTCCACTCGTCAGGGTAACTTTTATGATTGAATGTATAAGAATGAATGTTTAACACATTGATTTATTTAAAGCTGAGACTAGTTTGCATTCTGTAGCCCTACACAACCCAGTCTCCACAATGCAACTAAACTGCATTCTTATTTTTGTTTTAGGGGAAGTTCTTTTGTTTGTTTGAGACTTAAAATCAACATATCTTTGCCATTTAGTTTCTTGCTTTACTCTCATTCCTTTACAGCCAAGCAATCATATATTATGGGGTGGGATTCATCACCCAGGAAATAGTGTAAAAGCTTAAAAAATGAAGTGAAAGGTTGTGTTTTAACCCAAACCGTGATATTCAGTAAGTAATTTTGGTGCCTAAACTTTAACAAGCTTCTAATATGTACCTTATCGTTGTGTAAGTGTTAACAAAGTAATGACATTTTCCTAAAAGTAACTTAAGTTACAAAGCCCAAGTCAAGGAATAATGGTCACAAACTGGACGCAAACCCTGGTCTTTTGTCAGAATGTCCTGTGCTGACTCAGCCCTCTATCTTCTTCTACTGCTCTGCCAAATTGGAATCCTTTCCTACAACGTCATCGGTGAGAAAATACATTTCTTCCAAAACATAAATGCAGTTTAGTTGTACAGGGATGTAATTTTATGGTTGTAAAAGTAATTAAAGTGCTGGAGCGACCCTTGTAGTGGGACAAAATATTGATATGGCAATATATTTTTATCACTTCCTCTAGCAATACATTATCTGACACCAAATATTGATATTTTTTTTAAATCAAAAGAAGCAGACACTCTAAATGGATTCCAAATTGAGTCGCTTCTTCATTCGACTATTGTTGTGGTGCTTGATCGAACAGAAGTTAACTAACCTGTGGTGATGAAGAAGAAACTAACTGGATGGAAACAGGGGATAGATAACTAATTATCTGATTTGACACATTAAAACTGAGCAATAGTTTTAATAATAATGACACAACAATGCAGTGAATAAACTAAGAATTTCTGCGTTTGCCTTTTGAGGGGTATTTTTACTGCTTCAGGTATCATGAGGTACTGTAGACTGTCTGTGATATACACCAGTCTGCCACAACATTCTGACCACTGATAGGTGAAGTGAATAACATTGATCACATTGGTACTATGTGGTGTTCTGCTGGAAAACCTTGGAATTTGGCATCCGTGTTGATGAGACTTAGACACCCAAATAAACATTGTCCCAGAACAAGCACACTCCCTCATGCAAATGGAAATCCCAAATGTCACTGGCCTACCCCCGCAGGAAAATGCACCCCACCACATGGCAAAAACATCAACCAATCAGGAACATCTTGAGGAACATGACAATGACCCAAGATGTTGATTTGACCTCCAAACTTCCTAGACCCCATTCTGATCAAGCATCAACAGGATGCAGTGGAACAAGTTTGATTGACAGAGGCCCCACTGCACAAGCCAGAGTACCCAAAGGATCCACTGCCAACGTCCTGGTGTCAGACCCCATAGGACACCCTGAGAGGTCCTCTTGTCCATGCCCAATGGTTCAGAGCATTTTGGACCACATAAGGGACCAACACAATATTAGGC
>OMNN01101312.1:1619-21045 GCA_900302755.1 Chromis chromis
GATTGATGGATGGATGGATGGATGGATGGATGGATGGATGGATGGATGGATGGATGGATGGATGGATGGATGGATGGATGGATGGATGGATGGATGGATGGATGGATGGATGGATGGATGGATGGATGGATGGATGGATGGATGGATGGACGGACGGACGGACGGACGGACGGACGGACGGACGGACGGATGGATGGACGGACGGACGGATGGATGGATGGATGGACGGATGGATGGACAAACAAAATGCATTAGGATTTGCTGCTTTTCAGACCACATTAAATATGCATGTTTATTTCTCAATAGCTAATGATACTGCTTACCAGTGCTTGCTTAATTAAAGTATGATTCAATGTCATGCACAGGTTTTCATCTACAACACTGAATACTAATAAGGTATTAGCATATGGAGAGTGTAAGGCCACATAGATCATGAAGAAGACAGGCAGACAGTTATGGAATGCCTGCATTTCATGCAGCTGCAAATGCATCCAAATCCATCTTGGAAAACTAATCAAGTCTCATTTCTAATCATAACACAGGGAAACATGCACAGCGTAGATATTTTCTCCTCTTTACAAACCACACATCAGCGCTTTGTCAGCTCGTGTTCCCTGTGGTGTTTTTGGATGTGAAAATCAAATCACTTCACAGAGTGCTCTCAGAGGGTTTTAAAGTATTTTTACTGTATATTGCCTATCTAATTGAATAGGAGCCTTATTTCTGGGGAGGATGTCTGTACTCAGTGTATCTGGTAAATGTCAGGAGATTTTGCAGATACACTGAATGTGAACTTTTTGGTTTGAGAAACTTTGGACACGCCTGGGACACGTGATTTCAATCCAGACAGAGGCATCTGCAAGCCGAAGAGGAAAATAATTCACTTAGACACAATTGTGATAAACAGACAGAATTACAGAGTGAACCGCAGCCTCTGACACTGCTTTCAATGTGAGAGAAAGCTTCAACTGAAGTCACACGGAGCCAAAACCAAGCACTTTCTCAACCTCTCATCTGTCTGGCAGCAGAGGCTCCCCTTTGTGTTTTCCCATGCACACGGGCCAATGTAATCCCCAAACCAAGCACATTCCACGCTTCACTTGGTGCGGTTTTCTTTCTTCCATTTCCTTCCCTCTCTTACCATAAGGGTCAAGACGAACACTTGCAAGCCCTCTGACACATACATTGTACGCACACACACGATTGCAAACTCGCAAAGGAAAAAGAAAAAAAAACATGCCTCAGAGTGCAGACAACTATTCACACCCACACATAAATAGACATGCTGAGAAGACAGATAGATTAAAGGAAGGGTTTTTTGTTTATCCAAGTGTTGAAGTGGTGAATCATAAGAATGCATAAAATACTAAGCATACAATACACTGGGTTGACAAAATGCATGTCTTCATTTGCTGGTGTTCCCTATAGAGAAGTCAAAACACCCATTGTAACTTGCTTCACATAGCTTATTTCCCATGGACATGAACATCAGCAATAATCTATTGTCTGCCGAGACAATTATGCTTTTCCACTTTAAATAAATAATAAATATATAGATTAGAAGATGAGCTGTATCTGTGGCTCTACTAAAACAGCAAACTACTGAACCATATCACCAGAGCTGGATAAACACCTACTCCATAGCTGCAGACAAAGCTGGCTTAATCTAACAGATAAGCAAACAGTCACATGTGCTGTAAAAGTTGAATTAAAAAGTGAGTATGCCAGAGGTGTTTTGCTTTCACATGGCAATGCCCTGTTATTATTCTATTTAGAGAAGCAATTATTATCATACAAAGCCTTGCATGGAAATATTGTTCACTCAATAATATTCAGTCAGTCATTCAAGAAATGACTTAACGGACTGTTTTGAACAATTACTTGTCAGTGTCAACCAGCAGTTAAAGCCGCTGCTACAAATATTCCAGAAGAAGTTCCTCTAATATTGTGTTACAATGCTGCAAAAGAAAAATAAAATAATAATAACACACTTACAAGGACAGTAGGAAAGCAGTACAAGGCTGGTGCATGTACTGCTTTACAATGACAAAAAAGTAAAACAACTTTGTATTTGGCATATCCTGACAACATGACGGAACAAAAATGTTCTCTGAGCAGCAAACTGTTTCTGTTCATAAAATCCTGCAAAATCTAACAATCTTCTGAGTTTCACCACAAAAGTTGTCATCAAAGCCAAACCAGTTTATATCCTTCAGCGGTGGAGCTATAAAGAGATCTATAAAGATTCTTGAAACAATCGTGATTTAGCACCTATGTGTCACTGCTTCATCTAAAAAAAAAAAAATCCAGTAATATAAACACCAACACTGCAGTCGGTTTAGTTTAGTTTGTCTATTTTCAAAAAAAGGTGAAACTAAAACTACTCTGCTAGCTAACAAGCTAAAAACATTGCATGGGAAGTTCATAAATATGTGTACATATATTCTTGTATGTTTTCTTTCAGTAGTTATTGCCTGGTGCATAGAGTGTAAGGCAATTGAATTACCATGGTTACAGTACTAATGTTATTAACATACAGAAGGATGACAAATTAAAGTGAATAACTGTACAATTGACCCCAACCATGAAGGAATCTGAAGGCTCTGTTATGCTGTGGGGAACATTTTGATGCCATGGTTTTGGTCCACTTGTTCCCTGTAGAGGGAAGAGTCACTGAAAGTCAATACAAAGTAGTTCTGAGTGATCATCTATATCTTTTGACATTTCTCCTGTAATGGGTGTGCTTTCTCGCAGGATGACAATGCCTCATCCACATGGCACAAGGGGTCACTGAGTTGTTTGAGCAGTATTAAAATGATGTGAATCACATGCTATTTCCTTCTCAGTAGGGATACAAATTTTGAACTTAATCAATTATTGGCAACCTTTTTGGTCAATAGTCGATTCATCAACCACACCAAATGAATTCAGCTGGCATCATTCCATGTCTTAATGTAACTGTTTTGAATGCAGTCATGTGACATATGCAGCTCCAATGACCTATATCATCTAACATGAGCTACTCTAATGACATATACAATCAGCCACTGGACCTTAGTGACACTAGTATAGCGTCCTTGAACATGCCTACAAGATGAAAATCTGACTAGAAGGCATTAAGCATCACAGTAGACTTTGTCATGGTGGCACTTACCAGCTTAAATTCCTGCAATACTCTCTATTTGCCAACGCAGAACTGCCAGGAGTCCAAATGACCATGGGCCGCCACAGTGTTAAACAGTAAGAGGTGTAACCAGGTACTATAATAAATCTGCAAAACATGTTCTGACATCTCCCTCGTCTTCTGCCCTGTTGGTTGATACATGTTTAATCTGTTAAAAATAATTATTTAACAATTAATCATCAACATCTCTACCTAACAGCCACCAGATCTCAAGCCAATTGAACACCTATGGGAAATTTTGGACTGACATGTTGGCAAACACTCTCCATCATTATCAAAACACCAAATGAGAGAATATCTTGTGGATGAATGGTGTTCATCGCTCCAGTAGAGTTCCAGAGACTTTGAAGAATCAATGCCAAGGCACACTGAGGATTTTCTGGCAGCATGCGGTGCCCAACAACTTACTATAATGCTTCATGCTGGTTTTTACTTTAATTTGTCACCCACCTGTACATGCAGTAGACAGAGAGACAGGCTGACAGACAAGGACAGTGCCTAACATACTGCCCCATTTTGTACAATAAACACCTGATGCATTGACGCATCTTGAGACTGCACTAATAAATTTGTAAAACATGGAAGGTTCTGGAGATGACTTATTTAAATGGCCCCTCCTCCATCCCAGGAGAAGGTCTTCTCTGTAGCACGATAAGCCTCCATCCTGGGACATATTGGTTTAATCTGACTGACAGCCAGGAGGCAGTAATAACCATCCATAATCTAAATAGGAACCAGCCAGCCTGTCCAGCGCAGCGCTGATATGACCTCAAGGTGTTCAGTGAAGATAGAGGACTCAGTGCACAGGACGAACAAGTATAAAAACCATACAAAAAACCCCACAGCTACAGTACATACACGCTCATATAAGGATAAGAATACACATGCATACAGTAAAACATTAAGGTTCACATAAATGTAATATAACAAGCAAATTTATTTTAAGCATTTAAAGCCCCCTTTATTCGTCAGTAGAAGCAGGTTTGCTATAGTTACTTTGCTTAGAGAAATTATTCAAATCAAGGGTTAACAACAAAAGTCCTTTTTTGTTTATTTAAGTGCTCATTTATGAAATCTACTCATTATATTTCAGAACAAAATCTATGTAGAATTTCAGTAAAATGAGAGAATAGAGTCCTAGCCTTGGGACAAACATAATGACATGCCACATACTGCCTTTTTACAGAACATTCTAAGACCAAGTGAATAGCAAGAATTTTGGTATTCATCTCAACTATTTGAAGGTTTACAGAGCAGAAGGTAGGTGTGACTTGTATGAGGTGACACAGGAAGGTTTTTCACTTGAAGTGAATGAAAGTGTGAAATGCACTAGATCACCTCAGTTTTTCAAGCTGACAAATTCCTAGAAATGAAATCAGACAAAGTGAAAGGGAGTAACAAGGAGCTGTGTGTGGCACATTGGCCACTCTGAGAAAATACATGATAAATGATCAGTTGAAACTGAAAAAGAATATTATATTTTGTCATACATGACATTATTCATCTGATCTGTGGTTGTGTTCATTTTTTATCTTTAAATTAAAGCCTATCTCTACTTCAACTTTTGACAACAGCAATTGGATTTGTAGCAAATAATGTATATATAAATGATTTTGTTGACAGGAAACACATGCAAAACTTCTCTCAGCATCAATTGTTGTAATGATAAAAGGTGGACTGACACAGTTTTACATTGTACTTGTTACTGGCCCAACATAGCAACATGACCGGTAGGCTGAGTGGTAGGACAAAGAGCGTGAAAACTATGATGGGCAAAGTTATAAAATGTTGTTGTTGGTCGGGGGATACTCTGTTTGCAAACAAGGGTCCCCCAATGGCCCCATTGCATGAGACCCCCAAGAGTCTGGTATCGCCACTGCCTAGTTGCTCACAGGTGGCCTGTGCTTGTCTCATGGCTACAGATACTACTTGGTAAGTTCTGCTGTTTATTTTAATATGCAGTGTGTTGTGAATATGTGAATGTGATAGAAAATGGTAAAAATGGGTAAAGTCTGATTTGATAATATTATTACTTCAGTACTATATGTACAAATATCTGGCATGCTTTATTACATAGCCCTGGCTGTGTTCTTTCCTGTGATATGGCTTCCATGTCTATGCAATGTCAAGTTGATGAGTCACTCAAACAAGACTGACGGTACGGAGACGGACGCAGAGCTATATGCAGATTGCAACTATTGCATTTGATATAATTCTCAATTATTTTTCTCGTCACAACTTTGTCACACAGTCATGCAACTAGCATCATTGGAAAGGTCAACTCATTTAGTCTCATTTCATTTGTGCTACACCTCACTGCAATAATACTTTGACAGCAATTCACCTGAGAAGACAGGGTGTGAATTTGGATGCAGAGTGTGTTTGGTTCAAAGGTTTAAAGAGAAAAATCAGTATAATTTTAAGAAATGATTTGTCCATTAGGTTTAATATGAAGAGGTAAATACATTTGGATTGTTTTTCGTGGGACTAGGTTGCATGAAATATTTAATATACTTCCCCAGTGTTATTTCAGTAGCATTAGCATTAACCCTACAACCCCATAACGCTTTTATAATAAAGAAAACATTACTGTTTTGATGTACCTACGTTTGTGTGGGTTAGGGGTCAACAGAATGATTGCAGTGACTGTAATTATGATAGCAGTGCATTACACAATCATGGGAGCCAGCGTCGGTTTCATAATGCTGTGTTTGACGGCACTGACCTGATGGATGCTTTGTATCCTGGAGAGGTTGTGGATGAACTTAATTCTAATTGTAGTTATTCACAAGAACGGAGTTTCTGACATCCAGTGGGTGTTATACAGTGTGTGCTGCCCTTCACATTTACATGACAATTGCTTCTTCCTTTGTTTAGGAGATGATAAACTAAAGGTAAAAAAAAAAAAAATGGTCCAAGATAGCAGGTTGCGTTGTAACTATAACTATTGTGCCCAGCAATTGTATGTGCTGGTTGCAATAAGTTTCTTTGAATTGATTCATTCATTGCCAAACAGTAATATAGTTTAGTTGGAATTTAGCATCGGAAATCCCAACAATATTAGCTAAACAGAGGTAAAACTGACTTTCACCAGACATCAGGGCTCTGTAAAGCTCATCACTCTCGCCTTCATGGCCAGTCGACCCATGACAAAGTCAAAAACAATCCGGGTAATGGATTGTATTCCCATTTAGCAGTGTAGCATCAAGAATGACAGTCGGCTGTCACTGCTAATGCTGGCAGCCCAGACACCACTCGCTGGGGCTGACAAATCCTGTTTGTGTCTGTCAAGTGTCTCCAGTTATGAATCTCAAGCAGTAAAAAAAACTTTTGTTGGGAGTTTTCGTGCTTCTTTTCCAACATTTGGCAGTGAGTAGGAGACACAAGCTGTTTTAATCAGGATACAGTCGCTTGAAAGTCCATAAAATTATCACACAAACCAGTTTAATTTGCCACAGACCTGCATTTAATTAGTGCGTGACTCAAGTCGCACTTTAGAATGTTCCATGTGTTTTCATCCATAAATGAGCAGTATTAATTATCACAATCAACTTGCCAGGCAGCTGCGGAGTAGGAATGTCACAAATTGTTACACACTAGTTGAAACGGTAATTCTAGGTAAGAGTTCTCATTTATATAAGTGACACAATTCAGCCAAAAAGCATTTCCACTCACTAAGTTTCAGTGTCACTCAAATTACATGGTTTGGATATTTGGAAAAGTACTGCAGACTGGTGAAAGTGCATAGACACTTGGGGCTTTTTGTTCATTTGCTTTAAAGACAGTTACACTGACTCAGTCCAGCTGGCAATACAGTAAACCCTGTCAGATTTAATTTCTGAATTTATGTATCATTTTACTTTTTCTTACTGGCAATAAAATAAAATAATGTCCAGAGTGTGTGGTTGCAAATTAGGATTTAGTTAGCTGCACTGTAGCACATATGGCAGCCTGTGTACATGAGCTACATTAGCACTACAGATATCACCTTTCCTTGTACCCCCTACCCACACACACACACACACACGCAAACACACACAGAGACACACACACACTTTCCAACCACCAGCAGATGCTCATTGCACATCTATCTCCCACATAACATCACCCTTAAAAGTGTTTGTTCCATCACAGCAGTGCTTATTAGCATTAAATCATCGTACTATGGAGTGGGTGGCTAACTGTGAAATGACTCACAGACACAATACCAACAATAATTAGGGAGGCATTGTTGAGGCGCTTCCTTATCATTAGTTGTCTTCCAACTAATGACAAGGAAGTGCAGTAGCATACTCCTTTATATCAAGCGGAGTGGTAAACACCATCTCTCTGTAAGTAAATAACCCATCCATCCTCATTTTACTTTTTTGTCAGTGGGCAGGAGTGCAGGGTAAAGTCCTCCATTAACGATTGGCTCTTTGACATGTGGTTTAGAAAGAGGGGGGAAAAAACACATCCATCCAGAATGAGATCAGGGATGTTATTCCTTACATCTGACTTCTAGAGATGCTTTACACACCATTCCAACCTCTTTAAAATGAGTATTAAGACATGAAAGCAGGGATACTGTGAAAAAACAGGGCTGCAAAAAGGAAAAAAACAATACTGTATTGCAATGTTTCTGGCAAACTCTACACCTGCAGAATGGCCCACAGTGAATAATATTTTTGCTCTATGGCTGTATTTTGTAATGTGAAAGCACTGCCAAAACATTGCATTATGGAAATCTATATATAAAGCAGAGATGGCAGCTATGTTTCAAAATTCTAATATGAGTTCATAAAAATTTCAAAGTGGCTACAGTAGAGTCAACATAATAAAACGGAAAACTGCAAACAGCAAATGCAGCTTAATAATTCTTTAGGCATGATGTGCTGAATAAAATATATATGTAAGAAATTATGCACTGAAATATGACAAAAGAACATATCTCTGTTGTGTGATAGTTTCACTCAGAAGAGACCGACGAGACTCAGTCAATATATTACTGTCAGCTTTTGCAAGTACCTACAACAAATGCAAACATATTCAGAATATTCAAAAAGCTTTGGAGTGTACATTTTTGTGTTCTTGCACAAATTTAAAACATTTTCTGGGCTAAAATGACGCCTGAGAGTCATCTTCCTTTTTACAAGTGCGTCTGACTGGAATGAAAAAAACAAAACACAAAACTGTTAAAAATCCATAATAGCTCAGACTGTAGTGTATATTGTGTGTGATTGTTTGTGGAAGGGATGTTCAGTCAAATAGAGCATCAAATTGCTATTCCAAGCAAAAGCCCATTGGATCAGACCGTCTACAGGAAAGTGTTTTTGTAATGTGGTCAATACAGAGCGCAGACATATCCAAGGTCTGATTCATACTGTGTTTTCGACACGGAATCAATATGTTTTTCAAAGTCTGCTCTTAAGTGTCAGTGTGCTAAAACCAAGTGTCAGCACATAATGTATGTTCTCAATAGTGCTTTGGTCCATATTGATTGTCCATATTGTATAGGAGGCAACCTTAAGAATACATAAGCAGACAAAAATTGACAGTTATACTGACGATTGTCGATAAAATGCAAACTGTGATGCTGGCAACCGAAGTTCTGAGATTTTGTAAGATTCCACAGTTAATTGATAGCAAACTGAAACATATGGAGTGCCATCCAGTGCGATAACCATTCATTTACAGATTATCACTGTTACTCCTACAAAAATAATTCTGAACTATATGACAGCTGTTGCTCTGTTTTAATGAGATACCTTCACGACGAGGCAGATATTCGTGGCAGTGCAGCAGTGCGGTGTTCTTTTTCGACAGGTAGATGATGTTTCTCAAGCATTTCCAAACCTCCCTTTTATGTACAACTAATAAGCGACAATAAATACGTTTTGAAGGAAATGTCATCATGACCGTAATATGTTGTCAGCATTATGAGGAAATTATGTTAATAAAGATATTTTGCATGTCAGAACATGTTGACACTGAATGTGTGAGTAAAAATCTTCACTGAAAATGCAGTTGTTGTCACCAACATATCCTATCTAGTAGTACAACAGCCAAAGACACAGTTTTCCCCCTATTTTAACCAGTGTACGTGGTGCCTAAACCTAATGCATCCCAGTTTGACAATCGTGTTCTTTGTATATGTTCTTTGTATCTGTTCTCCATCCCAACCACCTCCTTGAAAGTCTGATGTAGTTCATAAATGTAGCACCTAACTAATTCATTCACTCAAAAAAGAAAAAAGCCAAAATGCCAGAAAGGCATCCTAAACCTGGCAGTATACAGAGCTGAGTGATTGGGGTTCAGATTACAGATCAGCCCACAAGAGTTTGGGGGAAATAAAGAATTTCCTACAACTCAACTCCCTGAACTGAAGGTATTGTTTCCATGTGTTTTGAAAGAAAAGAACTAACAGCGAAGAAAACATTACTGAAGCATTACAAAAAAAACTATAGAAACTGCTTTAATATGCCAAAGCCACATCACTGCATATTACTTTGACCTGTGTGTTCAAATTAGTACTGGAAGTATATATTGATCTTGTAACAGTGTCAAGAAGAAGAAAACTGAAGGGGTGAGGTAAAGAAGGTGAAATGTAAAGATGAGGAAACGACAGAAGCCATAAGGAGAAAGGGCCTCCATGAGAGACAGACCGCCACCATCTTAGAACAGGTCTCGCCAAAATGTTAATGCTGCCTTCACCCCTCATGTATGCAAGTCGAACTCTGCCAAAGTGTGTACAACCAATAAACAAAAGCAAATAAGCTCCCTGAGTGCTAGAGCACACGGACCCCATTATGCAGCTCAAGCTGTTTCCAGAAATTTTATGGTAATTTTCCACCCCCTTTGTATCACAAACCACTGTTTACTTCAATTATCGGAGATGGAGCTCTAAAGGTTAACTTCTATTGTCTATTTCTTTTTTTTTCTTTTTTTAAAAAAAGGCTCCATTTGGGTTTTAACATGCCAAGGATTTACGTTTTTTTTTTTTTTTTTTAAATCTTCAGTTCAGTTGTAAAACAGGCATATTTTATCACCTGTGAACTCATATGATACACCAAACTGTTAGTCAAACATGCTCCAGCTTTATCATTTGTGGCACAGGAAGCTGCTGTCATGGGCTTTGGATACACTTAATGCAAACACCTACCAGAGCTGCCATCTGTTTTAAAGGATTTAGTTCTCACTTGACACCTACAGTATGATGCACAATACTGGGGATAAAATGCTTAACCAAAACTGTGTTTTTATTCCGTTTCTTTCATAAAACAGCGCGGTTATGGATCACATTGTTTTTTGAGTATCTCCTTAGGTACCTTCCTGTAGACGGTTTATGTAGTGGAACAAAAGCACAGGATGTTAACTTAAGATGTTTTGAAGAGATTTTGCAAAAGAACATGAAGTTTAAAGGTCATCATGGGAACTCTTCCCATATGCAGTGTTGCTTTACATTCAACTGATGGGCTTCTAAAGGCAGAAGAATCACTCATGCAGAGATTTGGCTCATGCACGACCTGCAGAAAGAAGAAAAAACACGGGGAACCACATCCCTGTAAGTCTGTATAACTGACATGGATACTGTCAGGATAGACAAAAGCTTGTGCTTCAGAGGAAAAGCTTAGCAACATGATCACAGTTTTTTTTTTTTTTTTTTACAATTATATAACTATATGTACACATGTATGTAAAGTATTATTAGTCAGTTCCAAGTTTATGTGAATATTTTTTTAAGCTGGAGGAGAATAGTTGAAATAAAGACAGCATCAGGCCACACCAAATGATCTCTCTTCTTCCATTGTGTAACATGTTGTTCACCAAATGACAAAGAATCCAAAATTGAAAGAGTGAACTAGAGCTTTGTTTCCTTGCCAAGTGTGTATCTGAAGTGTAATTTGTTCGCATCAAAGAAGAGACGAGAAAACCCTGACTCATTCCACTGTATTCCACATTGTTAGGGTAGAAAGGAAGGAGGGGTGAAACTCTCACTCCTCCTAATTGGATGTAATAGCTAGAGGGAATAAACTTGCTTTGGCCTCGGGGAGAGGAAAGCGAGAAGATAGAGAAGATGTTTAGAGAGGACTGAAAACACTAAGTATCCATGGAAGACTAGGTAGACAGACAGTGTGGTCTTTGTAAAACCAAACGCATACACGGCGTACTGTTCAGGAATGGCTCTGTAAAAAAAATAAAGGCGCAAAGAGGGGAAAAGTGAACACACAGGAATGTGGACTGGAATTAAAAGGCGCCGGAGAGGAGAGAAATAGGAGAGAGGGAGATCTGAAAAGCAGCACAACAAATAGATGACATGGGTATTGATAACAGAGAGCATGCTGGCCACAGAGTCTGTGAAAGCTTTTGGGAGGAACTAGTCCTTAGAGAGGAGATCTGGGTCTTCGTTGTTGGGACATTTGAAGATGAGAGAAACCTTGGGAGCTCCTGTGAAGTCAGTTCATTGCTGAGGGCAGTCCTTTAAATGTCCCCACTCATTGAGTTAAACAGTTCAACAGCTAGTGGAACTGAGGTGAAATGATGCCAGTATTTATAAAAATCCAACATGTGATTTTCTCCTTTCAGACAGGTTGATCTCAGGACTCATTCACACTAACATTAATTGCAAACAAGGTACATTTTATTGCACTGGAATTACCGCTTTCTGTCATATTCGTGACTGCAAAATCAATCTGTGCTGAAGTTTACAGATAATTCTATCTCATTCACTCTTCACTCCCTTCACTTCACGTAGACTTAAGTCATTGGCCCATCGCAGGCTGTCTTGGCAGAGCTAACCCTTGAGGGACCAATGAGCTCAAAATGCAAAGAACTTCTATTATTAGCAGAGTACCATAGTCAAAAGTAATGATACTTCTATAAAAAGTCAATGCCAAAAATACAGACACATAGCGGTGCCTGTTTTACTAAAGTACTGTAGGGACATAAAGAATCATTGATGTATAGGGACCGGACATACTGTACAACAGCAACCATCAGAGATTAGTCAGCAGTCAGTTAGCTTAGCATAAATATTTGCTTTACAGACATGGCGGTAATGGTGATCGTCCCACGTAGCTCTCTGTAAGAAAGAAATTAATGTTGCAAAATCTTTTCTTCAATAGAAGAAATAGTTTGATTTATGATTGCATGTAGGTGCAATGCCCTTAGGGTTCCAGCACCAACTACTGTACTTTTTCTGGATACGAAAATAAATGTTGCCCCTTTCTGATCTCACCAGGCTCTAACACATACTCTCATTGGGGAATACATATGCAGTGCTACTTGTTCTTTTCTTTATCTTATCCATCTACTTTTTGGGTATGAAACAAACGTTTGTTTCAACTCCATTGCCAGTCTCACCACCATACAATATGATTAAAGCTCTGGGCAAGTCTCTCCAAAACCTCAAGCATTCACAGCCCGAAGTCAGGACCCATAATCAGTATGGTGTGGTTGAGCTCTGGCCACTGTGAGGTTTTGCCGAACGGCGTCGTCACCTCAAAGGCCTGCAAACACAAAGCTCTTTCTTTGGAGTTCTTGTCATAAAAACAACTTCTGTTGCCACAAAAGCCTCTGACCACGGAGCTCAAAGGACTGGGGATCTTTCTTCCCAGCCAGAGGTATCCTACCCTCTTAGGTGTGGGTAAGCTGAAACCACTTTCTCTGAGAAATGCTTTTAATCGTTTAAGGCCACCTCCACTGCTCCTCTGACTTCATAGTGAGAGTAAACCAAATTTAGTTTTCAGACAGTCTGTCCTGAGATATATTCCCACTCGAGCCCTAAATTCCAGATAAGACCATCAAGGCTATAGTGCATGGTGTGGTTAAGACCTAAACTGTGCTCAGAGAGAGAAAGAACAGAGCGGCTTGAGGGAGGGGGTTAAAAAATGCCCAGCTTGCTTCTTTCTTTTCTGTAGTGTAAAGGTCTCCATCCTTGTTAGGAATAAGCTGGTCCCCCCATTCTGCTCTCTACTGCTCTCATTACTGTACATCCTGCCTCAGCCCACTCTAAGCCCTGCAGAGGTGCACAGAGGGCTTTCATCGGAGGATAAGATCGATACCTCTCCTCATCATGGGCCAGGGGCAGCGATAATGCACTCAGCCCAGGGCCTAGAGGGTTCACAGAATTTTCCAGCAACTTGGGACTTTGGCTTTCCTGAGGTGAAAGCATATCCCCATGTACAGTATGAACCATGAAGTCACTAGAATAAAAACGTGTAATGGCTTCGGAACCTGACATTTTGGATGTGAGGATTTCATATATCAGCTATTATGTTAACACTCAAGGGACGATTAAAATGGATATTAAACCATGCCGCCACTGTGAATCACTGTTAAATAGCATCAGATGCCCAGCCCCACATAACATAACAGGGATAATTACTCACGCCGTGCATTGCATCATGCACCTGTCATGAATGCCTAATTCATCCAAGAGTTAAAATATTGGATTTGGCAACTTTCAAGACTGAACGTCCTTGGGGCAAAGTTCAGGTGGTCCAATGTGCAGATCCAATATAAAACACTCACCGACACTGCAGGTTCAATGAAATATACAACAGCAGCATCTAGGTCTCTGACCGCAACACTAATTTGAGTCATTAGTTAGCTAACCTCTGACCACTCTGCGCTGGTCTCACACTGATTTATTTTTCGCAATGTCTGAGACAAGAAACCGTTCAGTGAAAAGTTAACTTCTATTGTTCATCATTGACTCCTCCACAGCCAAATGATTCAGGATGATGAGAGAAGTAATAAGACCTATAATTAAAAGTACAGACATAACTTTAAAACATAAACACGCTTTTTAAAATCTCACTTGTTTACGTCTCTTTCGCTAATTAAGTTATCAGTCAACAGTGAAAGTGTGGATGTATGCGCCTGGATAAACAAAAATAAAAAGCTAAAACAAACAAACGGTCTCCGCCACAGACTGGCAGAGAAATATAACATCAAGGCCCTTTGATGGATTTTGCTAATTAATATAATTCATAAGCATCCTATTTCAGGTTCTCGCTAATTAAGAGCCAAGCAAAGCTCATTTGGCTTAGTAAATATTTTACTGGATTCAGATTATTAGTTTCAAAATTGCCATCACATGTCACTTTGTCAATGCGACGGCATCAGATTGTACGCGCAACAGTTTATTGTATTATTGTTGTTGTTTACATGTAAGTAATTAGCAGAACAACACAGGACAATATTGTAATGCCATTACATCCAAAGACATGCCAGTGCAAAAAAATTTGTTGACCAAATAATAGATTTTTAATGGTTTGTATTCAAAATAATGGGCACTTACTCAACCTTGTGTTTATAGTGTTTGTGCTTTCCTCTATTGACAAGCACTGCCGGCTGTTGCACCATCCATCTGAATTTTTTTGTGAAATTGTACCTACCCTGTGAGAAAAAAAAATCTATCTAGCTGAGTTCCTGGGAAAAGGTCTGAAGGGAGTGATAATTACCAAATTTGTTCAGTCTCTCCCGTTGAGTGGGAGCTATGACTGACACCTTCCTCCTCCTAAAATCCACTGGACAGCTGATGTTACAGCTTGTGGCTCACTGCAAGTTCGCCACATGCCTCAGTGTCTCCTCTCGGCCCCCACCCCCTCATCTCTCTGCACGCTCATTACAGATGCCCTAGTTAGCTTGTGAGCCAGGAGAGCCTTGCTAGCCTCATTACAAATTTGGACACCTCCCATCTTTTGTACCTTTTTTTCCGAGACAAGATCTCCCACATTCATGCTTGTATCCCAGAAGCGGCGTAAAAAGATTCATCAAACATGTATAAAGAAAGTGGAGCTCACATCTCGTCTGAATCTTCACAGTAACCGCTGAAGAGGAAGGTGTCTCTGATGGAAAGTGCCACTGCAGATTAACAGGCGAGGAAAGGAAGAAAAAAAAAATAGGCAAAGGGAATGCGTATTTTAGTTGAAAAGTGTGTCACTAATTCAGAGGATTAATGCATATTCAACAGCACATGGAGGCATTTCTTTGACCCTGTTCGTTAAATGTTTACCTCATTAGCTCTCTTGTTGTCATGATGTTTTCCATGTGGCGTTTTGGATGAAAGGGAAATTATGCCACACAAATGCACCCTGTGACTGAGCAACTCTCTGATTCAAAATTCACAAAGGATGCACTGGTATAGCAAATTCAAATGTTTAGTCTCTTCGCCATGTTTTTCGCGAGCACTTGTGCGAGACGCGGAGACGCAGATAGCTTCAAAGAACTGATCACAAGTTTGATAAATACATAAAAAGATTTCCATACTTTTTATTTCTGGAGTTACGTAAGAATACCACTTCCATATTTGTCCATCGGCGCCTGCGGCCAGCTTGATTAGAATGAAGACAGGAAATACAGCGAGCCGATTGTCCAAATAACAATATTCCACCTTGGAGCACCTCTAAAGCTCACTAATTATCAGCTTCAATCGTGTTTGTTTAATCCAAACAGAAACTCAGGTGGAAATATGGCAATTTCCATTTTATGGGAGATTATGTCCTGGACTATTTCTTGGCTAAGAGCCTATCTGCAACCTCAGCTGGTTTCCCAGCACACTCACACTGACAACAAGGTTTCCTCATATATTCCTCCTCATAATCCCTGTTTTAAAATGTAAACGGATTTTAAGTTTTGATTTATGCACAAATTAATCTAATGAGACATAAGCAGCTACAGATTTGAGAATGGGACCAGTCTTTTCGCCCAGGACGTTGGCAGTGGATCCTTTGGGTACTCTGGCTTGTGCAGTGGGGCCTCTGTCAATCAAACTTGTTCCACTGCATTCTGTTGATGCTTGATCAGAATGGGGTCTAGGAAGTTTGGAGGTCAAATCAACATCTTGGGCCATTGTCATGTTCCTCAAGATGTTCCTGATTGTTTGATGTTTTTGCCATCTGGTGGGGTGCATTTTCCTGCAGGGGTAGGCCAGTGACATTTGGGATTTCCATTTGCATGAGGGAGTGTGCTTGTTCTGGGACAATGTTTATTTGGGAGTCTAAGTCTCATCAACACGGATGCCAAAATCCAAGGTTTTCCAGCAGAACACCACATAGTACCAATATGATCAATGTTATTCACTTCACTTGTCAGTGGTCAGAATGTTGTGGCTGATCGGTGCAATTCCCCAATGTCAAACTATTCTTTTAAAATTTCTTCAGAAATAGCACCGACTACTTGCCAAACTCGTCAACTGAAGGCATATTGGTTTGGATTTACAACATATGGACCATATTATCACCCAGCTAACAAACACTAAACCACATTTCACTGTCCAACCCACTGTATCTGCATAGCAGGTCTTTCACATGGTGAAATTGCTTATTTGGTTAAGGTCATCCAGGCAATTTTAGCTGTGAAAAATGTTACAGTGAGGCTGTGTGTGATGTTGCTCTACAACACTAAATGCATGTCAGAAGAACATGAAGAAGTAGTTACAAAATATCTTCTGATACTTGTTCCCCTTATGCTTCACACCCGCTGGCCTAAGCTGCGCATTGTGTGTACTGAAAAGGGCAGGCCTTGACAAATTGAATTTTTTCATCCTGCTTACCACTTGGTCAGTGAATTTCATGTAGCAGGCACTGCTTACTCAAAGGGCCTCAGCGTTGAGCGAGAAAAGGCTCAGTGTACAGTGTTGTAGCTTTGGGAATGACGATGTGCAGTCAAGAGTAATTACTGAACCTCGCACACATCTTTGAAATGAACAACTGCATCAGACGCAAACAGCCAAGCATGCACCTGTAAAATAAGTGGATGCTCTACAATTCAACGCACCGGTCCAATACACGGCGCAGGCAGAACCGATCCAACGGTTTTATTCATAACATCAAACCAAATCTCCGCCCAGCTGCAGCAGCCACCTAAGAACTCAGGTTTGATGTGTTATAATTATAACTTCTAGGGTTTGTGTGTGTGAGAGCGAGAGGGAGACAGCAGGAGAGAGGGTGAGAGAACCCACAAAGATTCCACTTCAATGCACCGAACCCGGTTAAAAATACACTCCGTGATTTCAACTTTTGAACTTCTTCAGCTGCTAATTTAACTTGTCAGGCTCTTCACAGTTTTAACAGCGGATACAGAATGAGACTTTACAAGCGAAATGCGCTGGCTACATCTGCAATAGAGCACACCTAGCGAAGACAACTGAGGCAGGTTAGAAAGATCACACTGATAAATATTTCATGCACCTCAAACAGTGGTGAATAATACAGAGACCAAACTGCTGAAAGACCTGGTTTAGAAGCAAAACAGAAGAAGTAAGACAATGTTCGGCGCCGTGAATGATGTCAGTGGAATTAGGTTGGCTGCGTAACATGGAAACAAAACTAGATGTGGGGAACAGCTTGAGCTTTTCAAATAAGAGGTCAATAAGACCTCCGAAGCTCACAGATAAAGCTTAGACTGTCCCTTTCAAGTGTATATTTCTCTACTTTCCTTTCATCGTTTCCCTTGAAATAGGAATAGCAGTGAGAATGACAGAACCAGCGGTGGGCCTCTATACTGTACAGTGATTGACACATCCTCTACACTCCACGTATTTATACAACATCGTCCGTTATAACATATTTAAAACGTGACACATAATAACTGTGATAATCAGAATTAATTGTGTGATAATTTGTCGTTGCGAATGGCTCAAGGCTCCTGTGATTCTGAAGCAGACAGGTGCATTGGGAACTGGTGGATATCGAATGTTAGGATTAGTAGCGAGATGTGATGACTTTATGAACACAGACAAAGACGGGTGTATGTTGAGCTCAATTCAATTCAAAGTGTCTGTCACACATCCAGAGTGTCTGTATCTCATCACCATTGTGTTTGCATTACCTTGTGGGCTTTGCTGTCCACAGAGAAGCCTATCAGGGAGTACACAAACCAATCTGTTTGTAGTAGTGCTAAATTACTGATAAATGTGCGCCAGGAGACATTATTATCTTTGAATATAGTAATATTATATAATCTCATTTTGGGATAAACCCTGTTTTTTTTTTTTGTCAGACAGTGACAAAGCCTGCACAAGGAGCTACAGCAACAATCAGTTTGCCCTTGGTTTATTACTGAGTTAAAGTCAAAAGAGACTTTATTGAAGAAAAATGAAAACTGAATACTGCCCATTGGTAAACTGTACCGCTTCCCACTGGCATTATTCAGAATTCAATTTCTTCCCTCACTACTTCCTGTTCTTTGTTACTCCCTGTCTTTCAGTGCTCAATCGAGTGACTAAGGGCTGCCTTGCAGCATATTGTTGAAGAACTTTATTGTACACATTCCAATTTATTAGAGTTCAGCTGGCCTGTACTGCCCCCTCACCTCTAAAGAAAGGGAAAAAACATTCTAATCATCAGTTTCTTACCTGTATTTGACAATTACCAAAATGCTGCAACTTGTTGCAGCCCTTGACCTTTCTGTAAGCGACAATGGACTGCGATTACACAGTGGGGAAAATTATTCTTTTTCAGTTTTCTAATGGGCCTTACTTTGAAGTTTGAAGGTGAGTGGTTTCTGTTCATTGAACTTCACA
The DNA here is from genome assembly GCA_900302755.1 of Chromis chromis. NCBI lineage: Eukaryota > Metazoa > Chordata > Actinopteri > Pomacentridae > Chromis > Chromis chromis. The sequence continues at coordinate 20,315 of OMNN01101312.1, forward strand.
TTAAAGGGGATTTTCATCCTGGCTCTCGGCTCTCTCTTTCTCTCCCTCTCTCTCTCCCCCTGTCTGGTACTACACACCTCAACGGTAATCTACAACATCTGGACTGAAGATATTCCACTTTTTAAAAAATTGCACTTCACTTCACAATGGACAGCATAAAGTTTATGCCATTACTTCAAACACCCCTTGTGAAAAGTACTTGGAAATAGTCCAGGGACGTTTGTTCCTGTTTGAGTTGAAGCACAGGCTTACAGTTGAAATTTGGCATATGCAGACTGATAATATCAAAGAAAAATCAAGAACATGTTTTACCTTTTCTTTTAACAGATAGTCTCTCTTGCTCTCAATCAATCACTCACCAAACACCCCCTCGTTGGCATTCAGCACAATTTAGTGTAAATGCCGGCTGGCTGACATGATAAATAAAGGGATGTTGTTTTGTGTTTTGGCAAATGAGTGAAGTATGGATGCATATCCACATTGTGCAAAAGAGCCAGAATTGCTGCCTAGACTTTGTGTGATGACATTTCTGGGTTACCTCTCTGAGCTTCGAGCACAGAAACCCACACACACACACACACACACACACACACACACACACACACACACACACACACACACACACACGCACACAACACAGCGTTCAAGGCCGGATCACATTCTGCACACTCTGCTGCACCGTTGGACGTCCTTCAGACCCACAATGCACCGTGTTCATTGTGCGACATGAC